>JAXIVJ010005815.1:0-71394 GCA_036785665.1 Chirona hameri
ATATATATATATATATATATATATATATATATATATATATATATATATATATATATATATATATATATATATATATATATATATATATATATATATATATATATATATATATATATATATATATATATATATATATATATATATATATATATATATATATATATATATATATATATATATATATATATATATATATATATGGTGCGCGAAGTCCCGGGTTCAAATCCCGGACGAGCCCGTATGTGTTTTGCTTATAATGTAATAATTAATTATATTATATATATATATATATATATATATATATATATATATATATATATATATATATATATATATATATATATATATATATATATATATATATATATATATATATATATATATATATATATATATATATATATATATATATATATATATATATATATATATATAGCTCGTTGGTCTAGGGGTATGATTCGCGCTTCGGGTGCGCGAGGTCCCGGGTTCAAATCCCGGACGAGCCCGTATGCGTTTTGCTTATAATGTAATAATTAATTATATTATATATATATATATATAATATAATTAATTATTACATTATAAGCAAAACACATACGGGCTCGTCCGGGATTTGAACCCGGGACCTCGCGCACCCGAAGCGCGAATCATACCCCTAGACCAACGAGCCGTGTTGGTCAGGGGTCCAATGACGGAATCGATTATATATAATTAATAGGACGGAATTGATTACCTAAACATGTGACGAATTCTTGTTTTCGTAAGATTTTGTCATTTCTGTTATTTTCTATTTCAACAAATGATAATATATTTTTACTGACTTATTTTACTGATACATTATATAATTCCGAATATATTATTTTGTTATTTCGTCTTAAAGGGAGTGTGCCTATTCACATCGCTTATTTGGGGTAATTGACATTGGTCTGTAGAACATAATTTTCTGAATTCACCATTACTTCGTTTCTCCAGATTCGCCCTAGTTGCTGAGATATTCAAAAGACTCCAGGAATTTGCTGGTAGCAAAAAGTTATCGGGTAGACTCCAGAGGGCTTCCGCTACTAGAAGCGCTGTAACTATCGATTAAACTACTAGCATATTGTTATCGCCGGCCAACAGCAATTCAATAAAACAGCTCGTGCACGCTGATAGCAGCAGCCGAACAGAAACTGGACGGCCATCATGTTTTTCGATGATGGTCGTTTCGATGATGGCTGATGGCCATTTTTTGAAGAAGATATCAATTTAGAGCTACGCAACTTGCACATAATAAAGTTCAGAGTGGCAAGAACGTGCTGTGCAAAACTTGTCTTTCTATCTTGCATGATGTGGCCGTAATTGTATTGTCTTATGTGCGCCGTTTTACATACACTCAAAACCTGTTTTGAGAACTTTCACAGAAAGGTATCCATCGATATGCCTCCATGGGCTCCAGCGATCACTTTGGGTATTTTCCGCGCTTTGGAAACCATTTGGTCTCGCTTCGAGACTAAAACAACATTATATTTTACAGTCATTGGTCTCTGAGACCATCAAGCAATCAACGAATAATAAAAGTCTGTACCGACCGAGGATCGATCCCGCGGGATGTTTTTGCAGTCAGCTGCAGTCAGCCGTTGAGACAGTGAATGGTCTCCTGAAAACAGTAAATGGTCTCCTGGAATTGAATTCATTCCATGAAGATAGCGCCACCATAGCAATGGCAGGTGGCGCTGTAATTATGTATGTTTTATGCAGAATGATCACCAACAGGCACAGCCCACTAATAGGTGAAGTCATAAGGTAAAACACTACAAACTGTACGATATAGCCACACGCACTCATCTATTCAATTCACCCCTCCCACGCACACGCTCAATCACACACATACACACGACATATTCGAGTACATAAATATATGAGCACGTACGAGACCCCGCCATCGCCGCTCCGCGTTAACGAGTTACTGGGAGAGGCTATTTTTTGCCCTCCTCCCGTTATTTTGTAATAACTCTTAAACGCACTCCGGTATTGTCACTAAACTTGCAGTACCTTCTCTCACATCAATTCTACACATGTTGCCAAAAGTAAAAATATGAGGTTGTGATAGTTCAACCGGGAATGACGTCAGAGTGACGTCATGTTCTTCGGTTTTGGTTGCAAAATAATGGTTTGCGGAAAACGCTGTCAAAGATACGATGTTTAAGATAAACTCAATTGTCTTAAATCAAATTACTGACAATAGACCGGGCTATCAAACGGCTATCTCGGATTTTTGAGTTTGTTTGAAATTCAAAATTTTGAGAAATCCAAATACATTTGTTAATTTTTACAAAATTTTCAAGAAAAAATCAAAATTATAAAAAAACGGAATAAATATGATCGATACGTATGCGGTTAATATGTGTACCAAATTTAAAGTCGATATCTTCAAAAATGACTGAGTTATGACCTTCAAATGACAAAAATCGACCACCTCTCACCGCATTACTGTGCATAAAAAACGCATTTCCATTTTTGCTTTTTACTTCTATTTATATGAAACGAACAATGTTCTAAGGTCATTTTACGCGTTCTAGACGATAAATAAACCCATAAACATGTGTTACAACTCCTAATGACCGTAATCTGCAGTTTGACCTCGTGACCTCGGATGACCTTGACCTGATCCAAGGTCATAAACTGTTTAGAAAGGTATTTAGAAGTATCAGACACACGAATCATACCGATTTATCGACAGCTTATGCGTTTAATATCGCAATTTTGCGCGACAATTCCATCCCTCGAGACCTTTTGACACGGTCAAACATTTTGTACTTGACCTGACCTGTGACGTCATCGGTGAATCCGAGGTCAACAATATTATGTTTTCTTCGATGAATTTCCCAGGGCTATCGAATTCCGTTTTAATTTTTTACATTCGGTCCAGTAGTTCCGGAGATCCGAGGGGGGGGGGGGCAAAAAATTGACCCTCTCCCAGTAAGTCGCGTTATGAAATATATCCCAGTAACTCGCGGGTTAAATCGCAACATCATTTCGCAGGGCGGGTCTCATCGAATCCTACCTAAGTGGGATTGTCCCTCACATATTTTTAACAGAGGCTCTGAAGCTGTAGGTCGCCAGAAATGGGTCGGCTGTGTCTGGATACCTACAAGTGTGCTCGTTAAAGGAAATAGTTCACCTCGAAATTTGTTTACCCAACACGATTTAATTACATGGTTTAATACAATTTCTTTTGATATGGTCAAAAATGGCCTTATATCGCGCCGATTCAGGACAGAGGGCGTACATTTGTATTGTTTATCAAAACTATATGCATACTCTGAGTCAGAGTCCCGACGTCACGCGAATGTAAAGAATGGTTCAGCCAATCAGATTCGAAAGTAGTCGCGCAAAGATAGACTCGTATTGGAGATGTGCCAACCGGCGGCCGGCGATTCGCTTACTAGCACCAGTTGCAAGCTGATTGGCTGATGGTATAGCCTCTGCCCGGGCTAGAACCAATACAATATTCTTTCGCCAGCACCGCATTCCTTCACCAAAAACTCAAATATATTCGGCTGGAGAGTCTTTACAGTCAAGCAAACTTGCAGATAGGGGTTTCTCAACACGGGCTACAAAACTGCTATCTCAGTTTAAAACTAATGTTGAAGGTGAACTATTTCCTTTAAACGCCAGCGCTGCACGGCGAAACAAGCCACGTTTGAGGCTGTCCTTGTTGGCAAATCAAGCAGTAGGAACATCGAGCAGTTACAGTACCTATAAGTCCGTTCCTGGTTGACGCTGAGGTACCTACGTGCAAAGGAAAACAGCCGTGCAGGTAATCGTACCGACGGAACCGCGTTTTATTTAAATAAATACCAAATAACTATTATTGTTTAGATTGTTTTGATTTGTAAATATTACTTTCATTATTCATACCATATCACTATCATCACAATATTTATACACTGAATGTCGGTAAGTATCAACCTCACCCAGCATTTGCCTTGGTTGGTACCGTCTTTTTCCATACCCCGGTACAAGCCTTGGTAGCTGAACGGTAGAGCGTTCGCTTAGCATTTGCATGGTCCCCGGTTCAATTCCGGCCAGCGCCGCGATATTTATTCGAGAACCGCCCATGGTTTCTGAGAAGCATGCATGGTTTCACCTGTACCTTCTCCGCTGAGAATGTTGACGTGTTCTGAGACCATGGAGAACCCGGAATGGTTTCGAAACGTGTGGCTCTCTGCAGAGAATGGCAAGTGGCTTCGGAGACCTCTCGAAGAACCATGCATGGTCTCCTTAGATTTTCCGCTGAACATCACCATAGTGGCGATCGTTTTATAGATATCGAAACAAAAAATTAAGCAAAAAACAATATAAGTGAAAATTCAACTAAAGGGACTCCAGATGTGAATTTAATCATATACAGCAATGAAACCAATAGCTACTTACCGTATGAAAATATTTTTGACATTCCAAAACAGTAGGCACACTCCCTTGTGGGAAATATTTCACCTTTTTGAAAGTTGTCAAATATACGCTGGTTGTAGTAGCAAATATGAAGTAAGTGCTGCTGGAAACGATGGTGATATTTTGCACTCGAAAAGTCACTTAACTTTATACAAATTAAGTTTTTAGATTTGGGCGCATGACGTCGTTATTGAGCTATAGACCGCCGCTGATTGGCTAACAAAGTGAATCCCACTTTGTTAGCCAATCAGCGGCGGTCTGTAGCTCAATAATGACGTCATTCTCCCAAATCTAAAAACGTAATTTGTATAAAGTTAAGTGACTTTTCGAGTGAAAAAAATGAAAAAGTCGCTGTCAGTCAATCAGCGGCGGCACTAGCCCAGACCCCATTTTGCAAACTATAAATTGAATTGCTTAAAAACGGCTAAGTTTTGGGGAAAATGACCTTAGTATTTTCGACATTTCAATAACGGCCAAAGATAATGGCTATCTCAGTTAAAAACTAATACAAAGGTGAAACATTCCCTTTACAGGGAATAATAGGTCACCTTTAATGGGGTTTTGAACTGAGATAACAGATTTGTACAGCAGATTGAAAAATGGGTTGTGGTGAAATAATTACCTCGCTACACTAAGTCATTTCGACACAGGACTAGTGGGACCCTTTTAGAAGACTGTTTCGGGGTGGTTTCGGGGCACGAAAGACTGCCCCGTGCCCCGAAACCGCCCCGAAACAGAGTCTTCTCAAAGGGGCCCACTAGTCCTGCATCGAAATTACTTAGCGTTGCGAGGTAATTATTTCACCACAACCCATTTTTCGATCTGCTGTACAAATCTGCTATCTCAGTTCAAAACCCCATTAACGGTGACCTTTAATATGAGTATAAGGTTAAACTTGGTTCTATTTTTTCTAATAATTATGCTCAGAATAACGTTTGATACAATTGAAACTCATGAACCAAATTATATCCGCAGACAAACGTTAATAAAAACTATAACAAATGCAGAAAAACTAGCGAGAGCAAGAGAGAGAGAGAGAGAGAGAGAGAGAGAGAGAGAGAGAGAGAGAGAGAGAGAGAGAGAGAGAGAGAGAGAGAGAGAGAGAGAGAGAGAGAGAGAGAGAGAGAGAGAGAGAGAGAGAGAGAGAGAGAGAGAGATCAACATTATTTGTCAACTGTCGCCGCAAGAACGTCATCTCAAAATGTATTGTTCATGTCATCATCCACTGAAGAAGGCTCACAGCGGAAAATATAGTTTGTATTTTCTTTGGTTATTTCATCTTAATATGAGCTTCGTTCTACTTTTCGTTCTACTTTTTCTAATAGGCAAACGGTTTAACGACTCGATGGGTTCACAGATTGGCAAGGTCATTGGGTTAACAGTTCAATGGGTAAACGACTCAGAATCTCCCGACATTCTACTTTACGAGAAGAGAGGTTGCGTTATCTGGATGTATTAAAGGAAATAGTTCACCTTCAACATTAGTTTTAAACTGAGATAGCAGTTTTGTAGCCCGTGTTGGAAAAGCCCTATCCGCAAGTTGTCTTGACTGAAAAGACTCTCCAGCCGAATATATTTGAG
The DNA here is from genome assembly GCA_036785665.1 of Chirona hameri. Taxonomy (NCBI): domain Eukaryota; kingdom Metazoa; phylum Arthropoda; class Thecostraca; order Balanomorpha; family Balanidae; genus Chirona; species Chirona hameri. The sequence continues at coordinate 6,016 of JAXIVJ010005815.1, forward strand.
TTTTTGGCGAAGGAATGCGGTGCTGGCGAAAGAATGTTGTACTGGTTTTAACCCGGGCAGAGGCTACCACCAGCCACCTATACCATCAGCCAATCAGCTTGCAGCGGGTGCTAGAAGCGAATCGCCGGCCGCCGGTTGGCACATCTCCGATGCGAGTCTATCTTTACGCGACTACTTTCGAATCTGATTGGCTGAACCATTTTTTACATTCGCGTGACGTCAGGACTCTGACTCAGAGAGTATGCATATAGTTTTGATAAACAATACAAATTTACGACCTTCTGTCCTGAATCGGCGCGATATAAGGCCATTTTTGACAATATAAAAATAAATTGTAATACAAAATATAATCAAATCGTGTTGGGTACAAATTTTCCAAGGTGAACTATTTCCTTTAACTGATTGCTTAGGCTGAAATGTTGCAGACTAAGGAGATCGACACAGAGCGCAGCCAGGATTTTGCGACGGGAGGGCGGCTAACCGAAGTGAGCCCCTTAGCATTGGCTGATGCCCAGCACCCCCAAAATAATAATAATACAAAAATACATGAATTTGTTTGTAATGTTCATAAAAAAATGCAATTTTATTATTTTTTTCTTTATTTTTACTGCTGATTTTATTTTACTTTTGTATTGTAATTCAAAATTTGTCATTTTCATCCATCCCTAATATGGTCCCATGTTAAAGTACATGTGCACTTGGATTTGTCCCTAGTAATTTTATTTGGTCTGTGGGCAGTGGCGACGCATTGCCGCTCTGCCCCCCCCCCCCTTGGATCCGCTAGTGATGCCGTGGGGTCTAGCAAGGGAAGGAGCAGAGGGGGTGACAACATCAGGGGTGGCGGAAGCTCTTCATAGTTAGGGGGGCAAAGTTGATTTTTGGAAGTATATTATTTTCATGCATCACCAAAGGGCATTGGCTGGGGTCTCAGCAGAATGCCATTGACTGGGGTCTCAGCAGAACGCCATTGACTGGGGGGGGGGGGGGGGGGAGTTAAACGCCCCCTGGTTATCTTCCGAACCAAGGATCGCAGCGAGACGCGCAATGCGGCAATCGAAATATCTCAATGAGAAGAATCTAAAGCATACTCAAAAATGTCAAAATGAGGTCAAATGTCAAGTCACGGTCAGGTCAAATGTCAAAATCGACGTATGAGTTTATGGGTCATACTTTCCATCCAAAGCCTTCGATTACGACCATGATTACCCAAAGTCCTGCCAAAGGTATGATACACATCCCGCACGAGCTAAAGTGAGATTGTTGGTCAAGGTCAAGGTCAGGTCACAAAAGGTCACTATGAATAGTGACAAAAGGTCGCTATGAAACGAATCATGATGCAAAAGCGGATCCAGGATTCATTCGACCAAGGCTTTTGTTCTGCCTCAACTCATTTGTATTGTATTTATTAATATTTGTGTCAATGCCCCGTCCCCCGTACACTGCTGACGCCTGACGCCGCATGGTTAATGTAACCCACTACGCCCGGGGTTCGGGGGCAGGGGGCATTTTCCCTCCAATTTTAGAAACATGGGCCTTTGTCCCCTCCCCCCGAGATGCCAGATGGGTAGCTTTCTGAGGCATCAGGCATCTGAGCCGATGATGGTCCTTTTCTGGTCTAAAGATGGGTCCTTTCAAGACCTGATTGGCCTTTTCCAGACCTGAGATGGGCCCTTCCCGGGCCTAGATCGAACTATTCCCAAACTCAAGACCGGGGGGGGGAGGCTTTCTACGACTTTGATGGGACTACGAATACGACTCGCCGGCTCCGCACCGCTGAGCCGGAGAGTCTCGCCGAGATATTCGTGACCCACTGTGACAGGCCTGCCCACTCGCGACACACTAGACAGGTCCGGCTCCTATTCCTACCGCGGGTTAGGACGGAGACTGGCAAGAGGCGCTTCGCCTACCGCGCTGCTCATGGTATGAACGAGCTGCCACGCGAATTCAACGATATGTCTTGTCAGACAATTTAAAAGACAGCTGAAGCGCCGACTCCTGTCAGCAAATGTCTGATTCTGTTTCGATTTCGGTGTGAACGTATGTGCACATTAGGGTGTGTCGTCCATCTCAAAATTATATTGGAATATGACAAAAAGTGGCGCTGATGAATGAGAAATGAAATCTGAAGAGCTTTTCCCGCTAAGATCAATAATTGGTGAGCCCGAGTCGATTTACTAAGAGACCATTTTCCCAACCCATCGATGGGGGCGCCACCTATATCGCCGATAGTTGCGGAGCATATTATTACTGTTATATGATTCTGCAGCTGCTGTAAGCGATCATAAAACCTGTTTATGGTAGACTAATGATAACAGATTGAAACTAACCTGAAAATGCAAATCAACGCTGTATTCACTATTTCCCAATCAGATGTGCAAAGGCAAAACAACGTATCTCCACCTCATACGCACGGAACACCGGCTGCCGGTCTAGCTCAGCTCGGCATTCGGCAGACTGAAGGCAGGCGGTGATGACAGAATGGACGGGGTTGTGGCGATGGAGCAGGACAGCCGGGTCATCCCCACTTGAAATGGTCGAAAAGCTGTAGTCACCCCGATCGATGTAGGATATTAGAGGTTCTGTGGAAAAGTTTTACGAGGTTAGCGTCTTCATAGGAGAAACAGTGTATTATTTAAAGAAAGGAGCTATACAATTACCAATATATTGATTCGGGTGGACTAACAACGGAATGGGTGTCGAGTCAGGACTGCGTCTTCACGCTGTTGGAATATATATTATTTTTGTTTCATAGCGACTGATAAAGTTTAAGCAGTCGTAAATACTGCAATTTCATTTTTTAGATCAATGTATTGTAATGTACAACTGAACTGAGTCAATGATCGGCACCATGCAGTGCATGCGAAGGCCGCAGGTCCTGCTTCGAGTTGATGGCCGGGAGGATGCGTCGGTGCTTCAGCCTCGCCGTGATGAGACCGTGCCTCGATTCCTCGCCCAGCACCGAAGAAAGTTCCGTCACCACCCTGACGGTCCTCTCCACAGCCTGGGTGTGAACCGGGTACGGCGGGACAGCAGCTGGGGCTTTCAGGATGTCCTGCAGGTTTTTGTCGCTGAGGTCTCGCAGAAGCGATGGCTGCGTCACCTCCGTTGAGCTCCAGTCGATGAGGTCGGCGTATCCTTCAGCTCCGAAGTTGATGTCAGGACGCTTGAAGTTCCTGACGTCTTGCGTCCTCCTGTAGACACGCAGCAAGGATGAGACAGACCGCCTTCTCCCGGGTCTCCTGGTTGTCGTCATCGATCATAAAGAGCAGCAGCTGTTCGAGATGGGCCCAGTACTCGTTCCTTTGCACCACCGCGCCGGTCGGACGATGGTGCCGACACACCTCCAAATACGCCACAGTAGCTATCGCCTCCAGACACCCTGCGAGTTATCACTCCCGCCACCCGACGAACCTCCGTCTCCGCCGTGGTCGCCTCCGCAGTCGCCTCTGTTCCAATTTCCTGGCGAAATGGTCGCCATTAGTGCGGCCCTCGAGTGGCTGGTGGAACGTCTGCACCGGAACTCGGACGACCAGGTGGGCCTTTGCACGATCAGCCAGTCGGCGCTGGCGGCCCTCAAACCTAACACCTGTGCCGCCCGCTTAGAGCTCGCCGCTGGGAGCCGTTATCTGGCGCGCCCTCCTGGCCGTGGCACAAGAGGCCGCCGGGTTTTACATCCATTGGGTACCGTCTCACCGTAAGCTCGCTAGCAATGAGAGGACCAATGCGCTGGCCGGGAGGCGTCGGCGCCACCACAGGAGGATGCGGCCACGGACACCAGGACGGTCTACCGTACAGCAGCCAGAGCCGCGCAGCCGAGCGTCACCGCAAGCTGGCCCTAGGCCTGGTATCATGTCTTGACGGGTTCGCACTCCCGCCACCGGTGACCGGCCTGAACCGGGCCGCGGCGGCCGACGTTCACCAGCGTCGTGCGGGCCACTGTTCCGGGTCGGCCCACTATTTACATCGGATCGGTCGAAACCCATCCCGGCAGTAACTGCAGTGCGGCTCGCTCGGCTGCACGATGGACTGGTGCTTCCTCTGCAGGGAGGAAACCGACCTGCTAAGGTGTCCGGCACTAATGTGTGTCCGGCTACGCCTGCCGGGTACCATCTCGCCCAGACCAGAAGACGTGCGGAGTGATAGTGTGCGACAGCGACCCTGGCGGCCGCTGCCAGGTTCCTCCACCAGCCATTCCATTCCAGGTTTTATTGACAACAAAATCCCGAAATAACACCCATCTCAGATTTCGATGAAGCTATGTTTTAGGGGTAATCTGGGCCGTAGATTTACGCTGTGACATTTTCAGCCTCGCCCATCCAGCGATTTGAGAGTTTTAGCCTAAAAATAGTGTCGAAAATAGATGGTGATAGTGTCTGCGACCGAAAAATGTAGATGGCGCAGTGATCGAAGATGCCATTTTTGGACCTCTCAGAAAACTCGCTGGCGCTCACCAAATGCCGACATTTGAACACTGATTTCTCTATAAATCAACATTTTAGCATCATGCGCCACGATAAATTACATTCCAATATAAATATAAGAGATCATCCCAGGCTATGACACACCAAAGTGCACATATGTGCGCATGTTTTACTATGTGTCATGTCTTATCCCATGTTTATCCCTTTATTGACTCAGAACCGTAAACACCACATTCGCGTGGGTTGTTCGTGATTATACAATACAATACCATACAATGGGCCCTTTCCAGATCTGAGATGGCCCTTTCTGGTCTGCATGTGAGCCATCATTGATCATGCCATGTCTGAGTTCAAGGGTAAGATGAGCCTTAACCAGCCATGGGGCCTTTCTGGGCCGAATTTACCGAAACGGTCCTTCTCCAGCTCAAAGATGGGCCCTTCCCAGTCCTCTCCAGACGTTTTTTCTTCTTTCAGGGCCAAATTATACGGGCTTTCTCTGGACCTGAGATGGGCCCTTACCTGGCCTAAGAGCAGACATGGGTCTTTTCCGGAACTGAGATGCTCACCTTCAAAGCGTAAAATGGACCCTCTCCAGACCTGAGACGGGCCCTTTCTGAGTTTACGATGGGCCCTTTCAAAACCTGAGATGGGCCCATTCTGAGCTTAATACGGGCCCATTCACAGCCTAAGATGGGCCCTTTCCAGACCTGAGATGGGCCTTTTCTGAGTCTAAGATGGGCCCTTCTCCGGATCTGAGATGGGCCCTTCCTGGGCCTAAGAGCAGAGATGGACCCTTTTCGGACCTGAGATGCAGGCTGCTCACTTTCGAAGCCTAAAATGGTCCCTCTTCAGACCTGAGACGGGCCCTTTCTGAATTCACGATGGGCCCTTTCAAAACCTGAGACCGACCCATTCTGAGACTAAAATGGCCCTTTCCAGACCTGAAGTGAGCCCTTTCTGAGCCTAAGATGGGCCCCTCTCCGGATCTGAGATGGGCCCTTCCCGGGTCTAAGAGCAGAGATGGGCCTTTTCCGGACCCGATATGCAGGCTGCTCACTTTCAAAGCCTAAAATGGGCCCTTTTCGGACCTGATACGGGCCCTTTCTTAATTCACGATGGGCCCTTTCAAAACCTGAGACCGGCCCATTCTGAGCCTAAGATGGACCCTTTCCAGACCTGAGATGGACCCTTTCTGAGTTCACGATGGGCCCTTTCAAAACCTGAGATGGGCCAATTGAGAGCCTAAGATGGGCCCATTCTGAGCCTAAGATGAGCCCATTCAGAGCCTAAAATGGTCTCTTTCCAGATCTGAGATGGGCCCTTTCTGAGCCTAAGATGGGCCCTTTCCAAACCTGAGATGGGTACATTCTGAGTCTAAGATGGGTCCATTCAGAGCCTAAGATGGGCCATTTCCAGGCATGAGATAGGCCCTTTCTGAGCCCAAGATGGGCCCTCTCCAGATCTGAGATGGGCCCTTCCAGGGCCTAAGAGCAGAGATGGGCCTTTTCCGGACCTGAAATGCAGGCTGCTCACTTGCAAAGCCTAAAATGGGCCCTTTTCAGACCTGAAACGGGCCCTTTCTGAATTCACGATGGGCCCTTTCAAAACTTGACACCGGCCCATTCTGAGCCTAAGATGGGCCCTTTCTGAGCCTAAGATGGGCCCCTCTCCGGATCTGAGATGGGCCCTTCCCGGGCCTAAGAGCAGAGATGGACCTTTTCTGGACCTGAGATGCAGGCTGCTCACTTTCAAAGCCTAAAATAGGCCCTTTTCCGACCTAAGACTGAATTAATTAATTAAGACTGAATTAAGACTGAATAAGACTATCTGAATTCACGATGGGCCCTTTCGAAACCTGAGACCGGCCCATTCTGAGCCTAAGATGGGCCCTTTCCAGACCTGAGATGGGCCCTTTCTGAACCTAAGATGGCCCCTCTCAGGATCTGAGATGGGCTCTTCCCGGACCTAAGAGCAGAGATGGGCCTTTTCCGGACCTGATATGCAGGCTGCTCACTTGCAAAGTCTAAAATGGGCCCTTTTCAGACCTGAGACGGGCCATTTCTGAATTAACTTCGGGTCCTTTCAAAACCTGAGACCGGCCCATTCGGAGCCTAAGATGAGCCCATTCAGAGCCAAAAATGGACTCTTTCCAGACCTGAGATGGGCCCTTTCTGAGCCTAAGATGGGCCCTTTCCAAACCTGAGATGGGCCTTTTCCGAGTTCACGATGGCCCTTTCAAAATCTGAGATGGGCAGATTCTGAGCCTAAGATGGGCCCATTCAGAGCCTAAGATGGGCCCATTCAGAGCCTAAGATGGGCCCTTTCCAGGCATGAGATGGGCCCTTTCTGAGCCCAAGATGGGCTCTCTCCGGATTTAAGATGGGCCCTTCCCGGGCCTGAGAGCTGAGATGGGCCTTTTCTGGACCTGAGATGCTCGCTTTCTGAGGCTAAAATTAGTTTTATCAAGCCTGAAATGGGCCCTTTCTGAGTCCACGATGGGCCCCTTTCGGACCCGAGATAGGGCCCTCTGAGCCGCGAAGGGGGGGGGGGGGCTTTAGCCCCCATAGCCCCCTCCCCCTCCTCCTGGCTGTGCCCCTGCTTGAGTCTCTAATCTTTGATCAGCACGACCAGGCCTGGTATTCTAGTCTGAATTCACCCAAGTGTGCGTAGCAGGCTATAGCTGAACTTTTCCTTTGCTGGGAGGACAATTTATCTATGACGTGAGCATAGAGCGGGAAAGGACTACGCGGACAAAGGCGGGTCCAGAACGGGTGGTTGGGGGGGGGGGACAAATCCCAAAATGTCTTACACAATTCTGAAAAGTCATCGGATTTCGCTTGCTTATGCATTGATGCCTGATTTAAAACAAACTTTCCTTAGTAAAAGTTGCTTATATCTTATTCTATATCAGAAAATGTTTCAATTTTGCGCCGATTTCAGGCGGCCTGGGGGGCCACGGTCCCTTGCCCCCTGAATCCGCCCATGTACGCGGATTTCAGCAGTAGTGACAAACACACGGCTGAAACCATGGATATTTTCCGATCGAGATGAGAGGACGTGGGCTCCTATCAGATATCTTAGTAGTTATTGGGTAGTAACAGCAATGGGCAATGTGCATTTTTTTCTCGAAGTAGTACCGATACTCGTTAATCTGTTTTTCGACAGTGTATATTTGTTTCTCATTACTCCATTATTGAGCGGGAGATTTAATGACAATTTCTTTACGGATTTTACGGAGTAATGAACTACGGAACTAGGCGACAACAATGTCTCTTAGTACAAGACCTATCCCCTAGTACTTGTCCTTCGGAGAATTGAGGCATCGGTTGGATCCAAATCCACTTAATTTTATCGAAATGTGCCCGGTCCGGATTCAGATTCCGAATGCAATAGGGACCGTCGCATTCATTTCGAGTCTGCCTCAGTGAAAGCAAATCGATAATCCCTCGCCCCTGCTGCCGCGTCTATTCCAGCTCAGCGGGGACTGAAAGTATCTGTCGGCAGCGCTCACTTGCCTCGCTCCGAGCTGCCACGGTGACCAAACACGCCAGGCGACCCACAGCTAATCAACTCTCTCAGAGAGGCAATTGTTTTCCCTGGGGCCGTGTCGACGAGGCGAATATTGCCTTTTTTGTCAGACACGAGTGCCGCCGCGCTGGTGTAAGATAATTACAGCAGCCGTATACCAGCTGGCAGCAGAGCCTCCGAGCGGATTTGGCAGCAGACTTGTGCTTGATTCCAGTGTAATCGAATCCGATTCCGGAATCGATACCTTTGATACTGGAATGGGAATCGTATTCGATTCCGTTGGTATCTGGGTGGAATCGGGATCAGGTGATGCTATCAAACATTTTTATAACATGGGATCGGAATTTGAATCAATGGCTTTTTCAAGCGATTTATTTTATTTTCGTGAAAATCATTCTGACCATGAATTTCAAGTTTCCTTTGGGAAATTGGTTTCTTTGAGCATGTATAGCTAAAGCAAAACTATAGTTGATGGCTTGTTACATAACGAGAATGATGATGATTTGGGCTTTAGGGCGCCTCAGCTACTCAGGCTATGTGGCGTCCATACATAACGAGAATGAACAGACATGCTCGGTAATGGGATTGGGGTCAGCTACTAGGTTTTTGAGCATACAAGATTCAGCGTATTTTCTCGATTTTGCGGTATACTTCTCAAACACAATTTGAACCGCCTTCCATCCTAAGTCGACCAGTTAACTTTTCGTATTTTATCGTTAACATTCTTGATTTTGTTTGTGACGTCACAACCTAGTGATTTGTAGGGGGACTTACGACACTTCATACATGGGTGTGTTTAAGGCGATAGAACAACGGTGTTGGACATTGTAGGTCAGTGAAATATGATAAAGGCATAGTTATCAGTATCGCTAATTCGATCTTCCATTTATCGAAATAATTGCTCTTTTCAAACTCTACTTTAAAAACAATCATTGGCCTTTAATCATAACTTGAAATTCGTCAAATACGTGTAGGGCTGGAAATAGCTGGAAATGAATATATTTGGCCTCGTCGTTTTAAGAAATTACTGCAACTTGCGCTGCAAGCTCGTGCTGCTACTTCTTAGAACAACTCAGGCTCTGAGCTATTACGTTTAGTACTTTATATTTTTAGACCCTAAAGGTATGATTACGAGCGAGCGCGAAGCGCTCGCTCGTCCTTCCGTGGTTTATGGAAAACTCTGATTACGAGCGAGCGCGAAGCGCTCCGCTCGTCTTTCCGTGGTATATGGGAAAAATCTGAATATGAGCGGCCCGACCCGACCCGGCCCGTGGTGACGCTTTTGACAAGCTAATATATCTGCAACCACACGTCCGATTGACAAGCGGACTTCTTTGCTGAGCAGCCCCATCCAATATACCCTGCTTGAGACCGGTGCTGACTCATGTGAGTGACTACCACTGCGCGTGACGCGTGCCGCGTGAAGGGTGTTGGAAGGTGTTTCCTCGCAATAACTCTGCAACGGCTGAGCCGATTGTGTTCAAATTTAGTGTGTGGTTTGGGACCACTCACCCGCCACTTTCCCACAAGTTATTGGCGGGGTGCCTCTGCACGTGCGCACGTGCACACCCCTATTATATATCTCAGAAACGGCTGATCCGATTGTGTTCATTTTGGTGTGTGGTTAGGGACCCCTCAGCCGCCGCCTTCCCACAAGTCAGGGGTGGGGTGCCTCTGCACGTGCGCACGTGCACACCCCTATTATATATCGCAGGAATGGCTGAGCCGATTGTGTTCAAATTTGGTGTGTGGTTAGGGACCTCTCAGCCGCTACTTTCCCACAAGTCAGGGGTGGGGTGCCTCTGCACGTGCGCACGTGCACACCCCTATTATATATCGCAGGAATGGCTGAGCCGATTGTGTTCAAATTTGGTGTGTGGTTAGGGACCTCTCAGCCGTCACTTTCCCACAAGTCAGGGATGGGGTGCCTCTGCACGTGCGCACGTGCACACCCCTATTATATATATATATATATATATATCAGGAACGGCTGAGCCGACTGTGTTGTGATTGTGCCGATTGTGCAGATTGTGTGATTGTGTTCAAATTTTGTGCGTGGATAGGGACTTCTCATCCGCCACTTTCCCATAAGTCAGGAGTGGCGTGCTTCTGAACGTGCGCACGTGCGCACCCTTTTGTATCTCAGAAACTACTTGCCCGATGGAGTTGAAATTCACCATACATTTCCTTCGCGCTCGCTCGTTCATCGCCAACTACGGCGCCTTACTGGTTATGAACGGCCCGGCCCGGCCCGGCCCGTGGCGACGCTTTTGAGAAGCGCATATCTCTGCAACCGCACGTCCGATTGACTAGCGGACTTCTTTGTTGAGCAGCCCCATCTAACCTACCCTGTTTAAGACCAGTGCCGACTCATGTGGGTGACTACCACTGCACGTGGCGCGTACCGCGTGAGGGGTGTTGAAAAGTATTTTCTCGCAATAACTCCGCAACGGCTGGGCAGATTATGTGCAAATTTCGTGTGTGGTTAGGGACCCCTCAGCCGCCACTTCCACACAACTCAGGGGTGGGGTGACTCTGCACGTGTGCACGTGCACACCCCTATTCTATATCTCAGGAACGGCTGAGCCGATTGTGTTCAAATTTGGTGTGTGGTTAGGGACCTCTCAGCCGCCGTCTTTCCACAAGTCAGGGGTGGGATGGCTTTGCACGTGCGCGCACGTGCACACCGCTATTCTATACCTCTGCAACGGCTGAGCCGATTGTGTTCAAATTTGGTGTGTGGTTAGGGACCTCTCAGCCCCCACTTTCCCACAAGTCAAAGGAGGGTACTTCTGCACTTGCGCACGTGCGCACCATTTTTGTATCTCAGAAACTAGCTAGGTTGTAAAAAGGTAAAAAGATATTTTAGCTAGATTGTGACGTCACAAATACTAGTATCTTTTTCCATTTTTTTTAATTTACATTATGACAAATTATCCTTCTTTTTATGAGCCCAACATATTGGTACTTTACAAAATTGTCCCCATCCCCATACACAGGGTGATCGCGAATGAATGACCCAACAATATACAAGTCACAGGCAAAAGTAAAATAATATTTTTTTTTCATGAGCATGTACCGACATTCATTGTAGACATTTTTACATTTTGTCTACCTCACGGGGAAGCACTCGCCGTGGACCCCTACGGGCCGGGCTGTCTAATGCCGGCCGCCATCTTGCCGGTACCAAAAAGGCGGCCGGGCGCGCGGCCGCCCGTGTTTAAGAATAGGAAGGCGGGTACCCCGGCTGACACGGCAGAGCGGGTACCCCGGCTGGGCAATATCTTGAGTGAACACTTGTGGTAGCGCAATATGACTACCACTACAACGTTTCAAATTGAATGGGTAATGATTATAGGTGTTCATATTTGTTTTCGTGAAAAAACGAAAAAATAAGAACACCTAGAATCATTCTCCATTAAATTTAGAACATTGTAGTGGTGGTCATATTCCGCTACCACAAGTTGTTCGCTCAAACTATTGTCAAATGTCAGCCGGGGTACCCGCCTCCCTATCCTTTAACCCTATTTGTAACAGGGGGGGGGCGGATTCCGCCCCCCCTCATGTTTTTCGCAGATATCTCCAGAACGGCTAGGAGCAGGCCCATGAAATTATGGGACTTTTCATAGAATTGAACTCCGCATTTGGAGTCAAAATTTTGAGTTCTTAACTTGAACAGAGGCGGTTCCAGGGCACAGTTTTGGGTGGGTTCGGAGGCGACATTTGGCGAAAATACGGAAATGCGATCTTCACGGTTTCTTCCTAACTGCATCAAGTATGAAGAAGTTACATCGGCTTACCGTGATTGCAACAAGTGCAAATTAGATGATGTTAATGAAATATCATACAAAATTGCATGGCAGAGGCAGTTTCAGGGGCTTGAAAAGGGGGGGGGGGGGGTTCCAGGAAGTATTCAATGCTTGGCGGGAAGCCAATAGAGCAATGTAAGGGGCATTTATAGCTATCAAGATGTAAAAGATAGCTTCTGCTTCCATTATTTGCATAATTTATTACATATAGAGTTTCAGGGGCGTGTTCAGGAACATGAAAAGGGGGGTGACTGGCATGGTGATGACGATATGCCAGCGATAACGGCGCAATATACGTTTAGCTTATAATAATATATGCACATATGAGACCAGAAAAGGGAATAAAGTCATTTTTTGCAGAGGCGCGCTCAGGAATGGAAGAAATGGGGTCATATTATTGCAAGGAAACTAAGAGGCATGGGCGTACAATGACATAATATACTGCAGTTTTCGGATGAAACACGCACCACAGGCTACTCTACAAACGATTATAAGATAATAGGCGAGTCCAGGTAGGGTAAAAAGGGGGGTAAGCAATGTTAATTGAAGTTGTAAGTGAAATAGTCACTGTTGACTAGTTAGTATCATAATAGCGGATAATATACTTATCAAAAGGTCTTGCGCCGCCCTAGTTTGGATCTTGGATACGCCTATAATGAAGTACAACATGCAAAAAGGAACTATCTATGATCAGTAACATATTTATAGTGCTGGGTAGCAACTTGTCTGCGGTTAATATTTTCCCCAATTTTACCCCCCTTTTTCACTAACCTGGTACCGCCTATGGCAAAAAATATGATTTATAACCGTTTTTTCTAATGTCTCAATCACATACCATTTCATTTATCAAAAAAACAACATCAAAAAATGGTTTTATTACGCATTTACTTCACCCCCATATTGAGTGACCTGCACACGCCTATGATTTTTGAATTTTCGAACGTCACCGTCATATATCAATTTTCGATTCAATCTCTATCGATTCCTATTAGTTGTGTTAAAATCGGTCTATAAACATGAAAGCTATGTTGGATAAAAAATAACACTAAAATTTGTATTTTTTGCCCCCCTGTTGCCCCCCTATTCCAAATGTATATTGTTTTATTATTTATAAATGTAGATTGTGTTGAGGGGAACCAAACACCGTTTCATTTTGGAAAATCGGACGGGTAGATCTCGAGATCTCCGGGGGGGCGGAATCCGCCCCCTGTTACAAATAGGGCCAGGAGCCTGGTACAAATAGGGTTAACACGCGACCTGGAGGGGGGGGGGCGAAATCCGCCCCCCCCCCCCTCCGGTTTTTCCAAAATAGCGTAAAAACGGCGGCGCGCAGCGCCGCGGTTTTTTTGCACACCTGTTCAGCAATGAACTTCCCACATTATGTAAAATTCTTGACCTCGGGTCATCTCAGGTCAGGTCACCAGACCAGGTCACGCGACCTCAACTCCAAAACGTTTGCAGTAGTACCACAGCCACAGTTTTAGGCCGATCGGTTTCAATCTTGCAGAATTTCATATGATCTAAGATACCAACAATTTGTTTATCTCGGATTTATAATATTGGTGACCTAAGGTCAGGTCAATTTCGTGACCGCCAACACTGTTTCGTCAATAACTATCGACATAATGAAGATAAAGAAGTTAAAATCGTACCAATGTGTTTGTCGTGTCGAGACACGTCTCCAAATATGCAACATGCCCAACTTAGGTCACCACTTGACCTTGACCTGAGGTCAAATTTTGCAGTTGATCTAACCCGGTCTCCATGAATATGATTCAAAGCGCCTTAACGAGACAAACACGATAACGTAAAAACTATTACTTTATCTCTATTAGGTAAATAGTTATTTGCGAAAAACAATTTTGCAAAAAAATCACCTTATTATATTTGATGACCTCTGGACTCTGGAGCCTAAACTATTGACCTGAACTCAAATCTGAGGACACCTATGTCGATTTTATTTTTGCAAAGGCTTTCGATTGTTTTTTCTCTCGTTTGCTGCTAACTATTATAGTTCCCGAGATATTTGGAGGTGGTCGAAGCGAAGTCCTAAAAATTTGAAAATCTGACCCTTGATTACCTCTGGTGACCTCAATTTTGACCTGAGAGAAAAAAATGAGCGAAATACTTTCGAAAGAACTCGTCTCGAGCTATCTACCGTCGTTTTCAGCTTGTCACTACGTTGCGTGGTTTTCTAGATCATAGGGGGGGGGGGCGAAATCCGCCCCCTCCAGGGCGTGTAATTATCAGAGGGCCTCCAGGCGCGTGTTAAAGGGAATAAAGGGAATTGAAGGGTTCACCTTTAACATGGACTGAGATAGCAGATTTGTAGAGCAGATCTAAAAATGGGTTGTGGTGAAAGAATTACCTCCATACGTTAAGTAGTTTCGACACAGGACTAGTGGGCCCGGTTTCATGTCGCTGTTCCGGGCCACGATCTAGACATTAACGCTCGCCGCCGGAGTCAGGTATGTATGTATGTATTTACGGTAAAAACACTCTCCGATACATAAAGCCGGCTATTCTGAGCGTCGTGTCAGGGTTAAAAGATGAGACATGTTAAAAACGACACACATGCGTAGACTGAGTAGAAACACAAAACACACGCAATACACGATCGCAAGCACACACATCCAGCACAGCACATCATATGTCATGTAAAAGAGCACCAACTTTACGTTTAAATGACGGTAAAGACATCACGAATGTCCCGAGACAGGGTCTCGAGTACCGCTCGAGACCCTGTCTCGGGACCGTACTATATAAAAAGCGACGCTTGCCGGTTGCAGTTCTCACGCGCGGGAGGGCCAAATCAGCGTCCTGACGGGTGCTTCTGGAACGAAGTTCATAATTGGCCGAAAGCTGGGAAGCGAGAGCCTACGGTTCCCCGGTGCTGCCAATTTTGTGAAGAAGGTTGAGAGATTGAAGTTCGTACAGCTACCGGGCGGTGAGCCAGCCCAGTTCATCACGCACGTTCGATATGTGGTCGAATCTACGTCGGCCAGAGACAGCGAGCAAACCAAAATTGACTACCTTTTGGTGGCGCTGCATGTTATTTTCTGACCCGTTGCCAAAGACCGTCAAACAATATCGGGCGTGCGAGAGGACCAAGGCGTCGACTATTACAGGTAGAAGAGACGAGGGGATCTGATGACGCACGTGAGACAGATCGATGAGGATACCGTTACAAGGATACCGTTACATTTTTTGACGAGGGCAGATCTGTGTGAGGCCCAAAAGAGGTGTTTGTCGAACAGTACGTCAAGATTCCTCACCGTGGGGGTCTCAGGCACTATGTCCTCACGGAAACGAATAGTGGTCGTGGTCATGCCACGACAATTTTGACGGGAACCACAGACAATGAGCTCTGTTTTCCCGGTGTTTACTTTCAAACCATGGGAATGGAACCAGGTGTCGAGAGATGATAAAGCCTGTTCCATGGTAGCAATGAGCTGAGGGAGGGACTTTTATTTTGCCTTACCAGAATTTGGGTGTCGTCAGCGTACTGCACCACGTGCGCCTCAGGGGCAAAGAGGGATAAGTCATTGGCAAAAGTCTGGAATAGGAGTGGGCCGAGTGAGGATCCTTGGGAAACACCGATAGGATTGGGTAGGGATCGGGAAAGGTGGCGGTTCCTACGCCCGTCAGCTGTACAAACAGATTGAGTATGGCCAGTGAGATAAGAGGAAAACCAGGTAGGATCGATATAATAGGTTTGATGTATGGAAAGGAGCTTTGCGTGATCGATCACGTCAAAGCATTTTGACAGATTAATGAGACAGAGGAGGGTGATGTCCTGGCGGTCGGTGTCGGAAAGCATATGATCGGATACGGTAAGAAGCGCGGTTTCTGTGGAGTGATTTAAATGGATGTGCTGGGATGAGGAAAAAGGTGATTGTTGGCCATGTAAGAGTACAGTTGTCGCTGAACAACTCTTTCTCTAAGTTTTGGGAAGGCTGGGACGATGGAGATGGGACGGAAGTTCGATGTTTCGGAAAGGCTGCCGGATTTGTGAATAGGATGCACGAGAGTGTTTCCAGGACGCGGGATATTCACAGGTTGTGAAACATGTGTTGATGATATGAAGGAAGACATGGCCAATGACGTCGAAACAAAGTTTCAAAATCCGGGTGCAGATGCTGTCAGAACCAGAGGCTCCTGAATTTGTCATAGGAAAGAGGACAAAACGGAGAAAGTCAAGAGACATGCTTCAGAGTGAAGGCGCAGGCGCCGACCCTCGGAAGTCTACAAGGAAGATGAAGGGTCTCCCTCTGTCTCGAACCTCACCCGCGACACGAGGCCTCACCCCGACGAAGTACCCGTTTAGCTCGTCGGGTGTGGCCTCAGGCGCAGCTCTCTGCGCGGACTTCTTGCCCTCAATAATTTGGCGAATGTTCCGAAAGATGGTGGTAGGACCCTGCTCAGTCACCCGCTGGGCAATATCATGCCTCACATCATTTTTAATGGCAGATTTGGCCATCTTGTCGAGAGCGAGAAAGGCTGGGGTCCTACCACTTCGGGCAAGAAGTCCGCGGCGCTGAGCCATCAGCCGCAAGGTGGCGCCCGAGACAGGGGGTGCCGAAGGATTGTACAGCTTGATGTGCTGTGTAGGAGCATTAAATTCAAGTAAAGGCAGAAACAGATCGGTGAAGGCAGTCCACTGATCGGCAACTCCCGCGCGCGAGAACACTGGGCTCCAGTCAGTGCGACATAGAGCAAAATGAAAATCTAAGACATTCATCCTATGAAGACGTCTGGAATAAATGAACTTCGGCTTCACACGTACTTCTACGCTAACATATCATCAACACAACAATGTACACCAACTTTCACTAACCAACTTAATGATCAATTTCAATCTCTTAGCTTTGACTCTAACAACGTAGAAATCTATAACTCTCTCTTCACGAACTCGGAACTAACATACGCTATTAGTAAATGTGGAAAAACTTCTGTAAGGCCAGATCAAATTGACTACTCCTTCTTTAAAAAACGTAACCGAGACTGGTCTCACTAACTTACTAACAGCCTTCAATACCATGTGGTTTGAAGGCACTTTCCCTGAATCTTGGCATAGTAGTACGTCAATCCCTATACTAAAACCTCGCAAACCTAAATCTTCTGCCCCAAGTTATCGCCCTATTTCTCTTAACTAGTTGCGCATGTAAACTATTCGAACGCATGGTTAACGGACGTATCAGGACATACATCGAATCAAATAATTTGCTTTCCCCATACCAAAGTGGTTTTCGATCTGGTCGATCCACTGAGGACAATTTAGTTGATCTTATTGACTCTGTCCAGCGCGGCTTTCGAGGAAGAGAGGTCACAGTCGCCCTCTTCCTTGATTTGAGAGCTGCGTTTGACAGTCAATAAGACTGCACTTCTAGTGAAGGTCCATAAGGCCGGAATCCGAGGTAGACTCGCCAAATTTATAATAAACTTTTTAGACAATATTACTTTTAATGGAAGGTGCGGCATCACATATTCCCCAAATCAAAATCAGGACCACGGTGACCCACAGGGATCGGTCCTCTCCCCAACCCTATTTTTAATCATGATTAATGACATTTTCAGTAATATTAACCAGATCGACAAAGGTCTCAAATTTGCAATGTACGCTGATGACCTGGCGGTGTGGTTCTCCCACTCCAGTGTCAATCAAGCCAGCAACATTTTACAACTAGTGCTCATTGATATAAAGGTATGGTGCGACCAATGGGGTCTGAAAATTTATCCAAGTAAATCGGCATCCCTAATCTTTTCGAGAAAAAACTGCATATGTCGAACCCTACATTCCATTAAAATATAACAATCAAATTATCCCTTTCGTCAAATCATTCAAGTATCTGGGAATAACGTTGGACACGCGTCTCTCGTTCATCCCACACTTCAATCATTTAGTGCAGAGATGTACGAGACGAATTAATATTATGAAGTCATTGGCTGGTCGAGAGTGGGGCGCAGATCGCTCCACTCTCCTCCAATTATATACTTCCCTGATACGCCCAATCCTGGACTATAATGCATTCTTATTTGATGATATATGTTCCAAACAAATTACAAAATTGCAAACTGTCCAGAACGCTGCCTTGCGGATCGTGACTGGGGCCTGTCGCACCACCAACACCACAAACTTACACATCGACACAGACATTTCCACACTCTGCCGCCGACGCAAATACATGCTACTCAGATTCTACGCCAGATCAAGTTCACACCCCACACGCCCAACATTCCACATCTTAAATCACCTCGCACCCACAAGACGACAAACACTACTATAAAAACGACACCCACTATCAGTCACAGAATCACACAAACACTCACACTATTCAACATTCTACACATCAACACAATGCCAACACCACCACGCACACCTCACTGGCTCGACACAACACCAGACACACACCGCCTCTTCACACACAATAAAAACACAGTCACGGCGGCAGAGACACACACACTCGTCCACGAACACAAAGCACAACACAACACATACACATACATATACACAGACGGCTCCCGGGGCGACGGCCGAACCGGTAGTGCTTACTACACGAACAAAAATAAAAATAACTTCCGCCTCCCAGACATAAATAGCGTGTTCACAGCAGAGTTATCAGCAATTGTATTAGCCTTAATATATATTAGAACGGACAAAACTTAAGGAAGTAATCATATGCACAGATTCGTCCGCCTCGCTCTTTACCATTTCCTCGATTCGTGATTGCAGAAACCCGATAGTCTTCAAAATTCGACAGCTAATCAAATATTTAAATAACAAACACAGCACCATTAAATTCCTCTGGATCCCGGGACACGCTGGTATCCCGGGAAACGAGGAAGCCGACAGACTCGCAAAATTAAGTTTACAATCTCCTCCAGAAAACCACCTTCCAAGCCCTTTATCAGACGTTTTAAATCACAAACCAACAATTTAATATATCGCGCCAGCGCGAGTGGGACGCTGCTCCACATTTTCACCTGCATCCAATAAAACCAAGTCCAATATTTTATATCTAGTCACCAGAATTGTAGAGAGAAGGAAGTAGTATTAGCACGCCTCCGCCTCGGTCATACAAACATTACGCATTATTATATTCTCGACAATCTTCCGCCCCCAAATTGCCAACACTTTCCAGGTTATCCGCGCTATACAATTACACATTTACTTATTCATTGCCCTGCGCACAATGTCAAACGCCAGAAAATAATTTATTACACGCAACACAATCGAATCACATTGAATCTTCAAATGCTGTTAGGTGACAATTATCCTGAATTGATTGGCCGCCTCTTCGATTTTCTTTACCAAACACGATTAGTTAATCAAATATAACCGTTTTTTTTTTGCCTAGCGCAATTTTGGCTCTCTGCGCAGGTTTTCCCCCTTTGCGGTAGGCGCTGTTTTTTATTATTATTTAGGACTTTTCTCCCAGCAAAATACATCCCACAACCAGGTCTCGCCGGGGTGCCGGAGCCAGGGAGACTGGCAACAGTCGTCCGTTGCTGCAATGATGGCACCCCGGCTCCGTCAACACGAACACCTTTTCACAAGTATATGTTCAAGTGTATGTGTGTCTGTAATAAAATATGTATGTATGTGTGTCTCGTGTTTTACTTAATTTTGACTTTGAACGAAATACTTAACGTAAGATAGACATTATATTTACTTTGAACAATTCACTTAACGTAAAATAGATACCCTATTCCCTAGCTTGCTCCGGGTTCACATAAACCGGTTAACGTAATTCTTTCCCTGGCAAATTGCCAGAAGTAATTCCCCTCCCCCCCGGAATATGGCTTTAGGCCGCTCCGGGGAAAAAACGAAGAAGAAAAAAAACGATGACGTCACGGCTAGAGCTGTGGGATGTCCGTCCCTTGGCTTCGTGTCGGGGTTGGATGGTGGCCAGAACTGTCGCCGAAGCGAGGAGGCGGACGAAGATCAGGAGCAGCAGCAGGCGCAGAAGGTCCCGATCCATTCCGCTGAAGTCCAGAGAGCGCTGGGTCGCGTAACTCCGCTGGTACTGTCGGACTCAGCGGGGTTCCACGGGCGATCGAGTGAGAAAACGGCCACTCTTGTCTGGTCAGTTGAGCACCGACCCCGTTCAGAGGTCAGGGCCAGGGCCGGGTTCCGCTCAAGGTCAGCCCGTCAGCTGACTCAGCTGGCTGATCCAAACAAAGTGGTGGGCGGGAACGGCCGAAGCCGACCGGACTCTCACAAAATCAGCCAACACGGTCCCAGCGGACTCACGGTCGTCCGCGGTGGTTCAGGACCCGGTTCGTGAGTACCGCACTGCACACTCACTCTCACACTCACTCCCCTCTCAAACGGAGAAAGGACGTCAGGCTGGTGCCACGCTCGCAGGTAAGGTAGCGAGCGGCCAGCAAGCGTCGCACGTACGATCGCGGCGCCGCGGGCTGACCAACTGGTACACTCTCTGGCACGTAGTCTCTGATCATGACGCCTCAGCCGCCCTGTCGGCGCGGCGGCCCCTTATCAGAGACTGTACTTGGCGTCAGGCGGAGCGCGGCGGAGCCAGAACGCCAGCTGCTATCTACGATTTCCCGTGAAATTCAAAGAGAAACTTACTTCTTTCTCCACATATATCCATAAGTTGTCCAAACCAAGGTCATATTCCTAGTTTTGAGCTCAATTATGGTTGAATTTCAAGACAACTTTCAAGGTGACCCTTTAACACGGGCGGCCGCGCGCCCGGCCGCCTTTTTGGTACCGGCAAGATGGCGGCCGGTATTAGACCAGTCTCCCGGCCAATGCGCGTTCCATGTTATAGAGTTCAGTGGTCTACCTACACCTTTGTACCCTTAAAGGACAAGTACCCTTAAAGGCTCACCTTCGGAAAATTTATCAGAACAGGATTTTAATATATTTTTTAATACAGTTTCTTTTTTTCTTTTCAAAAATGGTCCTACATCGCGCCAATTCAGGACAGAAGGTCGTAAATTATTAAGTTTATGGTGTGCGTTATTGGTCTGCGCATGCTCCATGCAGTGCTGGCACTTTCAGATGGTACGGTATATCATATATGCGCCGCATTTCTTCGCCAAAAAGTCCAATATCTTCGGCTGGAGAGTCTTTTCAGACAAGAACAGTTGCAGATAGAGATTTCTCAACACGGGCTACAAAACTGCTATTTCAGTTAAAAACCCATGTTGAAGGTGAACTATTTCCTTTAAATTAAAACAAACGGACTTCAAATTCAAATAAGGGAAGTTCAAATTAAAACAAGGGAAGTTCAAATTAAAACAAGGGAAGTTCAAATTAAAACGAGGGAACTTCAAATTAAAACGAAGGAACTTTAAATTAAACGAAGGAACTTTAAAAAAAAAATTCATGATGACGTTAATTGTGCAGAGATCGCTGTGGTCCGCATTTTTTTTCAACCAACATATCTGTTTCCACAGATTATATGCAGCATGTAGTGTTGCTATTATACACCGTTATATTATACACTGTTATATTATACACCGTTATATTATACACCGTTATATTATATACCGTTATATTATACACCGTTATATTATACACCGTTATATTATACACCGTTATATTATACACCGTTATATTATACACCGTTATATTATACACCGTTATATTATACACCGTTATATTATACACCGTTGCTATTATACACCGTTGCTATTATACACCGTTGCTATTATACACCGTTGCTATTATACACCGTTGCTATTATACACCGTTGCTATTATACACCGTTGCTATTATACACCGTTGCTATTATACACCGTTTATATTATACCGAAGTCGATGGGTAGGGGTTGAAAGGCGTTTCGGGAACAGTTTCATCAACACTCCTCTCACTGTCACACGTGAGAGAAGCGTGACACAAGCTTGGCATGGGATAAGCGGCAGTTTGTGGAAAATTCTCCGAAAGAAACTCTCTTGTCTTGATGTCTTGTTCTAGGTTGGCAAAGGAGACGGTGCCAATGCTTCCATTTTAGGATCCTTCTGATGATACTCAAAATTGTTGCGTATCTCATATCAAGCTCGCAAAATGTTTCTCCCGTGCGACTGTTTGGTTGCTGCAAAAACAAAATCAACTTTTTGACTTTATCCGCAGTCCCCTTTCACCTTGGTTGTTCCGGTAGGTGCCACTGTCCTCATTGAGGCCGTCTGCTTGAGACATTGAAGCAGTTTGTCAAAAGCATGGTGTAACCAGAGGAGGCATGGTGTAACCTCAGTCAGAGGAGGCATGGTGTAACCTCAGTCAGAGGAGGCATGGTGTAACCAGAGGAGACTTGGTGTCCCCGCAGTCAGAGGAGGCATGGTGTAACCGCAGTCAGAGGAGGCTTGGTGTAACCAGAAGAGGCATGATGTAACCGCAGTCAGAGGAGGAATGGTGTAACCAGAGAAGGCTTGGTGTTCCCGCAGTCAGAGGAGGCATGGTGTAACCAGAGGAGGCTTTGTGTTCCCGCAGTCAGAGGAGGCTTTGTGTCCCCGCAGTCAGAGGAGGCTTTGTGTCCCCGCAGTCAGAGGAGGCTTGGTGTTCCCGCAGTCAGAGGAGGCATGGTGTAACCAGAGGAGGCTTTGTGTCCCGCAGTCAGAGGAGGCTTGGTGTCCCCGCAGTCAGAGGAGGCATGGTGTAACCAGAGGAGGCTTTGTGTCCCCGCAGTCAGAGGAGGCTTGGTGTTCCCGCAGTCAGAGGAGACATGGTGTAACCAGAGGAGGCTTTGTGTCCCGCAGTCAGAGGAGGCTTGGTGTTCCCGCAGTCAGAGGAGACATAGTGTAACCAGAGGAGGCTTTGTGTTCCCGCAGTCAGAGGAGGCTTTGTGTTCCCGCAGTCAGAGAAGGCATGGTGTTCCCGCAGTCAGAGGATGCTTGGTGTTCCCGCAGTCAGAGGAGGCATGGTGTAACCAGAGGAGGCTTTGTGTTCCCGCAGTCAGAGGAGGCTTTGTGTTCCCGCAGTCAGAGGAGGCATGGTGTAACCAGAGGAGGCTTTGTGTTCCCGCAGTCAGAGGAGGCTTGGTGTTCCCGCAGTCAGAGGAGGCTTGGTGTTCCCGCAGTCAGAGGAGGCATGGTGTAACCAGAGGAGGCTTTGTGTTCCCGCAGTCAGAGGAGGCATGGTGTAACCAGAGGAGGCTTTGTGTTCCCGCAGTCAGAGGAGGCTTTGTGTTCCCGCAGTCAGAGGAGGCTTGGTGTTCCCGCAGTCAGAGGAGGCTTGGTGTTCCCGCAGTCAGAGGAGGCTTGGTGTTCCCGCAGTCAGAGGAGGCATGGTGTAAACAGAAGAGGCTTGGTGTTCCCGCAGTCAGAGGAGGCTTTGTGTTCCCGCAGTCAGAGGAGGCATGGTGTAACCAGAGGAGGCTTTGTGTTCCCGCAGTCAGAGGAGGCTTGGTGTTCCCGCAGTCAGAGGTGGCTTGGTGTTCCCGCAGTCAGAGGAGGCATGGTGTAACCAGAGGAGGCTTTGTGTTCCCGCAGTCAGAGGAGGCATGGTGTAACCAGAGGAGGCTTTGTGTTCCCGCAGTCAGAGGAGGCTTTGTGTTCCCGCAGTCAGAGGAGGCTTGGTGTTCCCGCAGTCAGAGGAGGCTTGGTGTTCCCGCAGTCAGAGGAGGCTTGGTGTTCCCGCAGTCAGAGGAGGCATGGTGTAAACAGAGGAGGCTTGGTGTTCCCGCAGTCAGAGGAGGCTTTGTGTTCCCGCAGTCAGAGGAGGCTTTGTGTCCCCGCAGTCAGAGGAGGCTTGGTGTTCCCGCAGTCAGAGGAGGCTTGGTGTTCCCGCAGTCAGAGGAGGCATGGTGTAACCAGAGGAGGCTTTGTGTTCCCGCAGTCAGAGGAGGCATGGTGTAACCAGAGGAGGCATGGTGTTCCCGCAGTCAGAGGAGGAATGGTGTAACCAGAGGAGGCTTTGTGTTCCGCAGTCAGAGGAGGCTTGGTGTTCCCGCAGTCAGAGGAGGCATGGTGTAACCAGAGGAGGCTTTGTGTCCCGCAGTCAGAGGAGGCTTGGTGTTCCCGCAGTCAGAGGAGGCATGGTGTAACCAGAGGAGGCTTTGTGTCCCGCAGTCAGAGGAGGCATGGTGTAACCAGAGGAGGCTTTGTGTTCCCGCAGTCAGAGGAGGCATGGTGTAACCAGAGGAGGCTTTGTGTTCCGCAGTCAGAGGAGGCTTGGTGTTCCCGCAGTCAGAGGAGGCATGGTGTAACCAGAGGAGGCTTTGTGTCCCGCAGTCAGAGGAGGCTTGGTGTTCCCGCAGTCAGAGGAGGCATGGTGTAACCAGAGGAGGCTTTGTGTCCCGCAGTCAGAGGAGGCTTGGTGCGTTACTCTTGTGTCATTGCACCACTGAGCTTACGACTTTTCTTGCGTATGTACAACCTCATATCACATTCCCTTCTCTGTATTCCAGGCCTCCGAAGATGAAGAGACGAAGGAGCAGAGCTCATTGACCTCGGCCAGCTTCAATTTCATCAACTCCATAATTGGCAGTGGAGTACTCGGTAAGTGGAAAGCCCTCTTCTCTTCTCTACTTGCCCCAATATTCTGCCAATGGTACATACGCACGAATATAGACACTTCACATCCTATGTATCCAACTGTGAAATGGTCGTGATAAAAAGACAGGCTCGGACAAAGAACGATTTCAATGAGATAACTAATTTTTAAGAAAAATATTTTAAAATGTCAGAGCACTTTTAGAAATGGCTATCAGGGATTGCAACTTGGAATGCCAGTGGAATATGTGACCAGTAACTCACTTGCTGAAATAAGTTCAATGATATTAAGCATTTTCATAAAGTTCAAACTTACATCCTTCTATTATATAAAAGACGAAATGTCCGTGTGTACGATTGTCAGATTTTGACGGGCCACAGCGTCGGCAAAGTCTCAGCGAAAAATTAACCGAAATAAAAAACAAATCAGACCTGTGCAAACTTAGATTTTGGACCGACTTTGGGGCACGTGCAACGTCTGTACACACGTGAGCAGGGACGAAGGAACTATGTTCAAGTTGGGGGGGGGGGGGGGCAGGAGGCATTCTGAAGTCGATTCTTTCCATGCAACGCCCATAGGCGTAATGTTAAAATCCAAAATGTTGGGGGGGGGCGGCCGCCCCCCCCCCTGCCCCCCTGTTCCTACGCCTATGCACGTGAGGGCCGAATCTTTGGCTTTGGGGGCTTGCGACCGCTTCCGTCAGAGCTGCACGTGCGGGCAACTCGGAAACCTCGCTAGATTTTTAGAGGGAACTTATACACATCCGACCCATAAACAACGCAAAGCCTTTGTGTCTTGGTTTGAGTACAATAATTAGGCACGCAGTTCAAGGATTTAGTTTGTTGGATAGTGGTGTTGTATATTCCCATGGATATTATTGTGCTATACGAGTAATTGTGCTTGTATGCAGGAAATGCTGATTTAACATACATAACTAAAAGATTAGGAAAAGGTAAAGGTAAATGCGACAAGACAACTGGTTCGGGAGTCGTATGGATAATGGCAACTTTAAATCTGTACACCTCGACAGGGCCTCGTTTCATAAAGCTTTTGGCGCAACTTACGAAATGCGTGAGTTACGCCAACAAAAGTTATGCACCGTAAATGAGTCCGTTTCACCAAGGTGCCGACGGAGTTGTTTACGCCGGCGCAGTTTGCGTTGCTGGCTTAAACAATCAAGGGTGTTTGCAAAAATTGAAGTGTATTGAAAGCATTATAATACACATTTGTTTTAATGCAATTATTTAAATTGGAATGATACAAATATGTAAACAATATTTGTAAAATAAATTATGTTAAAATATCGTTTCTGAGTAAATAAATAAATACAAAATATGGACCCAGGCGAAAGCCATTAGAGCTGCCATTATCGAGCACACGTGTCCGGTGTGAAAATTTAAAGCCCGCACGTGTGTGGGCTTAGTGAAAAGCTCGCGTGATTCTCGCTTTTTGTTCTTATTTAATAAATACATTACTGGTAAATAAAATGAATAATACGCGTTCTATTGCATGTGAACAGTCAGGGCGATAATGCCGATAGAACCACCAACAGAAATCCTCGTCTGAAAAATGTATCGGACATATTGCCACTTGCCAGCACACAACGCAAGACGATGCGAGACAGACTTACTTTATATATATATACATGTAACCCAGGACCGGATCCAGGGGGCGCTAGGGCGCCCCCCCCCCCCCTGAGGCCGGGTCGCTCCCATGTCGTGCCATACAAACGCGCCTGTAGGGCGCAACTTTTTGTATGTCGCCCCCCCCCCCTGACTGAAATCCTGGATCCGCGCCTATTACCTGCCACCGTCGAGACTATTGCCCGTATCTTCATTTGAGGTCGGCCAAAGCATTTTGTCGATTGTGTTTGCGTATTAGATCCGGCGAATTCGACCGCCTAAAGCTTGTGTTAAACCGGCTAATCGTGTCCGGTTCATGCACGCAGCCAGAATTTTTATCAAGGGGGGGGGGGGGGGGCACGTCGGTGGTAGAAACAAATTTCGCTCCTTAGACATAGGAATGTTGTTGACCGGGGGGGGGGGGGGGGGGTAGGGTCAGGTCGTCATAGAATCTCGTTTTATCTAGTATATTTTTTTTCTCAGGGGGGGGGGGGGGGGGGGGGGAGGCATGGACCCGTGCCCCCCCCTGTTTGCCCCCGTGCCCCCCATAGTTCATGTGATTGCCAAAATTGTAGAGCGGGCCGTTTACCAACAGCTCTGAGTTACCTTTCCATTAATCATCTCCCTCGCACCCACTCAGCATGGTTTTCGTCCTCGCCACTCGACGGAAACCGCACTGATAACCATTTCTGACCACATCCTTTCCGCTAACGACCGGGGAGAGATTTCCCTCCTTTGCCTGCTGGACTTGACCAAATGCTTCGATGTGATAGACCATTCAAAACTTCTGACGAAATTACAGCTCTACGGAATTGACATCTCCTGGTTTTCGGCTTACCTTCGGGACCACACCCAGAGTGTCAGCTTCACTGACAACCTGGGAATTACCAAAAAGTCTGCTCGACTTCCCAATGGCATCGGGGGGTTTCAAGGCTCTGCTCTCGGTCCGCTGCTCTATTGCATATTTGCCAACGATCTGAGTCTGTATGCCGAAGGCTTAGTGGTCGTTCAGTACGCCGACGACACCCAAATTTTGATTAGCGGTAAACAAATCTGAATTAAAAAACGTTGTCACTCAAATGGAGCGTACCTCGGCCTCTCTTGATGTTTGGTTCCGAGCCAGCGGACTGAAAGTAAACGCCGGAAAGACTCAGCTGATGCTTTTGGGAAGTGCTCAAAATGTACGACAGGTCCCCAGCTTCACGGTGAAATTTAGCGATCATGATCTCATCCCCGTTTTGGAAGCAAAAAATCTTGGTTTACTCTTTGATCGCACTCTCAGCTGGGACAACCACGTATCTGCAGTCACTAGGCACTGCGTTGGCACTCTCATCGGTCTATCACATCTTAGGAGCTACCTGCCACTCGCTGTTGTCTCCGCCCTGGTCAGCGCCTTGGCTCTCTCACAGATCTGTTACTGCATATCAGTGTACGGCAATGGTACACATAAAAACTTATCCCGGATCCAAACAAAATATTAACTATGCAGCAAAAGTTATTTTCGGCCACAAAACAAATTTGAGCATGTATCGGATCTGTTAGAGAAACTCGGTTGGCTCAGTGCTGGCGACCTGGTGCAGTACCACACACTGTACCTGGTACATAAGGCACGCCGCCTGGGAGAGCCGGAGGCGTTGGCCAGCGGCCTCGTCCGTGTGTTGGACACCCGTGACCGTCACACCAGGCAGGACGGTAGTCTGTATGTGCCCAGGTCCCGAACGGAGATGGGCCGCCGGCGCTTCCTTAGCCGTGCGCCGCAGCAGTACAACCAGCTACCACCGGACCTGACACGGCTCCCGGTGCCCGTGTTCAGCAGACACCTCAGGCGCCACCTGTGCCGGGACCTGGGCTGAGAACCTGTTCTGCCAGCGTTGAGATTTTGTCTCTTCTTATATATTATACGACAGGCATGTATGGAATGTGTGCGTGTGTGTGTTTGTGAGCATGTTTTGGACCACCCTCCTCGTATGTTTTATCTTTTTGACGAGAGGCCGTAAGAGCCACAAGTTTATTGTGGATGGTTTCAATATATGTCTATGTTATGTCTATGTCTTGGGTCCTTGGTCCGTTTAGAGGGCAAATACATGCTGACTACTGTTACTGTTAGTCAGATTGTTAGGACTGTTAGTTTTTAGATCATGATGCCAGTGACGTGCGCCGACATTCAGAAAGGACCAGGTCATTGCCTTGCGGGGCGCCACCCGATCGACAGGGGAGCCACCAATAATGGCAAAATTTGTCAGGGGGGGGGGGGGCTCTCCTTCCGCACCATGCGGAAGGAGAGTCACTGGCCGGAGGGGCGCCGTCACTCGCCGAAGAGGGACAGTCACTAGTCGGAGTCGGAGGGGCGCCGTTGCTTGCTGGAGGGTGCTGTCACGGGCCGGAGAGGTGCCGCCCTCACTGGCCGGGGGCGCCGTCACTGGCCGAAAAAGTGACGTTACTGGCCGGGGAGCGTCCTCACTGGCCGGAGTGGCGCCGTCACTGGCCAGAGGGGCGTCGTGACCGATCGGAGGGGCGCCAGCTTTGCATGAGCGCCTCGGGTCCAAAGGACCAGGCATGACCTGCATGACCTGATACTGGGTACGCCACTGCATGATGCAATGTATGAAATATGAATCCAATCCATTACGGACTCATATGGGCTATGGCATGAATCATGCGTATTTATTGATCTAATTGTGGTTAGTGTGAAACAGTCCAGTGTATAGATGGCAGCACATAAAACAGATGAGAAGCTAAGATGATGACAAGTCATGATGACAATTCATGATGACACGTCATGATGACAGATGGCTTATCTAACAGGAAGTTCACTGACAACAAATTGATAGGTGTTCAGCCGCGCCACCAAAACACACAAACTCAGACACTAACGCCTTTATTGATCAGCAGTCAGTATAGATGTCAGAAAAAGTGCCTTGAAAATTCCACAATTTGCTTTACTTCGGTGAAAACTCAATGATGATCTCATTCAACACACAGGTCCATGGCGGCACTTGTCTTCAAGGCCTCGCTCATAGCTTCAGCTGTATATCTTACATTGGCCTTTCATCACAGTGTTGCTCCCAATATCCAGATTTGTTCAGCTCTCATCTACTCTTAACTGCAGCTTGGCATGAACAGACATTTTCCTACCAATTTCACTCACCAGCTGCAGACAACTGATACTGTTTGTTCCAGAAGAAGTCACTGTTCACTGGTCACATTGGTCACATTAGCGTTTGCAAGAGGCAATTGAATATGCTATAATAAATGATAAGCATTCAGCATACCTATACAACAGGCTTAATCAGTTTTGTGTGATGTGATTTTTTACATGACATCAACATTTTTGACATGACATAGATGATTCTGGCTAAATGTATTATTACTGGCTAAAGATATGAATAACTAATGATTGGAATCAAATTTTGAGGCACTAGCTGACTGAAATTAGATGTCTGAATTTTCAACTTTGACAACCACAGTTTACAAAAGTAATGGATAGGTTTAGGAATGTTGGTCATCATGCACCTATAGATGCATGGTGACCAAAATTAGGGAAGGTGTGTCTCAGTGGGGAAGATTGCAGCGTCAACACATCTATGTCTCGCCACAGTATCTGCTGTAATGCCCAATGTGCGACGGTCGTTAGTATTGCATTAGTAATCATATTGGTATTTGCATTGGTAATGCCAAATAAATAAAACTAACCCCAGGCTTGACTTGCATTAGCATTTCCTGAGTATTGACGTTGGCAAGGGTTAGTTACGCCTTAGTTTGCATGAGTTTTACCTTACAACATTTTCAGAGTGTAACATTTGGCTCATGGGCATTGCGTGGAAATAATCGCCTTTAGAATGTTCATTAGACCACGTCGTCATTTTCCGAATTCGGATTGCAGATCTGGTGGTGTGATTTTTTATGTTTTGGTATGTTCTTAACATGATGCAAAAATTATTTTCCAAAAATTCGAAAATTTATCCTACCGGGTTTTGTGATTTGTAAACCATAGCAAACACCGTTTCGGCGTTGAAGTCTCCCGTTGTAAACGTGTTGGTGTTATCGTCCGGTAAACTCTTCTGATATTGATATTGTTCTTCGTCATTTTACGGATCGGAAAGTGCAGTAGGTGACTTCTTAAAGAGTACATTTAAGTTAATTTAGGGTTTCTAAAAGTATAGGCAAGGTTATTTGGCAGTCATACGGGCTTAAGTGGTGGGTTTTAGTGGCACTTTTTGCACTTAGGCCAAAGCGCTGATCTACCTAATTAAGAATATTTTAGCACAGCAACTGACGGAAATTGAATACAATATTAAATCGGAACTCCTTTGGATTGGAACTTGTTTAATGTTGACAGTTGCATTGTCGCCTAGCGCATCATCGAGCGATGTCTTGGGATAAAAATCGCGAGTTTATGCATTCCAAACGTTCGCAGATGTCGTTGGGAGATAGACGTGTTTTACGCTCAGTGGAACGTTGTGCAGTGGTTGCGCACAGGGTGTTCCGATCCGGTCAAATGATGGCTGTAGGAAGTGTAGCAGTGGCCGATGCGATGTCTAGTCAGCGCTACCACCTCAGTTATACTGCGCCTGCCGCTACATATCTGGCAATGCTGGGACGTGGACGGTTGAGAGAGAGAGCAGCCTCAAACCTGGCTCGTTACGTCCATTGTGTGTCAATTGTATTCGACAGAGCGTTGAACGGTACGAAATCTCTCGTACTCTCTCGTTGAACGGTACGAAATGGAACTGGTCCTCACATTGTCCGCCAATATAGCCTCACGATGGAACTGGTCCTCACATTGTCCGCCAATATAGTCTCACGATGGAACTGGTCCTCACATTGTCCGCCAATATAGCCTCACGATGGAACTGGTCCTCACATTGTCCGCCAATATAGCCTCACGATGGAACTGGTCCTCACATTGTCCGCCAATATAGTCTCACGATGGAACTGGTCCTCACATTGTCCGCCAATATAGCCTCACGATGGAACTGGTCCTCACATTGTCCGCCAATATAGCCTCACGATGGAACTGGTCCTCACATTGTCCGCCAATATAGCCTCACGATGGAACTGGTCCTCACATTGTCCGCCAATATAGCCTCACGATGGAACTGGTCCTCACATTGTCCGCCAATATAGCCTCACGATGGAGCTGGTCTTCACATTGTCCGCCAATATAGCCTCACGATGGAACTGGTCCTCACATTGTCCGCCAATATAGCCTCACGATGCACAATGGGCGGGCAGCGGCATTTAGCGCGACATAAGTCATTTCTGGTGACTTTCTACTCGATGCAAACAATTGTTGTAGTTAGACACAAAATTGTCCATGGAATCCGAAAATGACAATATATATCCGCCAGCATGAATCGTGTTTCGTATAGGTGAGCTTGAACACGGGACTTCGAACGGAGAAGCGGAACTGGCATCATGTGCTGTATTTTGTGCTCAAAGCTCAAAGTGAAATAACATACAAATTACAATGCTGAACGAGTTATTATGTGTTCGTTCATAAGAAGTAAATCATGAGATATGTGCAAATTCATGTTAGCCTTTCCAAGAAAGATTTTGCATAATTTATTAGCCATGTTATGAAAGGTGTCAAAAATGACCACGGATTTTTTCATACTTTATTTTTGCAAGTTCCGATATTAAAATGCCCACTAGTGCCCGCGCTGCAAACATGATTTTTAGTTGACATGGACAATTTTTGATCGAACCACTGCTAATTTGGTTGCACCTTCCTGCGCCTTTGGAAGTTATCGTTATTTTTGTAACGCATGTCGCCCAACGTTCCCGGGCGCGGAGTGCCTCGTGGGCGGTGGGATGCGCCGACCAGCACCGACTCTCTGATTGGCTGGCCGGCTGACATACATATCACGTGACCTGTCTGACCGGATGGCGGGCTGCCGGGTTGAGTCGGCAACCAGCGCTGAGCGTGTCCGGGCTACGAGCGTGTCCGAGCGTGTCTGGGCTAGAACGAAGGCCTTCGTACGAAAGACTACGCATGCGTTTAGCGGTGTTTATTACCAGGGCTTCAATGTTCTATGTAATATTGTGGCTGAGTATCGCATTTCAAACGCACCCATAATGAAACAATTTTGGTGATATAACTGAGAATTTCACCTGTGATTATGGTTTCGCTGCGATTTGTAGTTACTACATTGACATTTACTTATATCACGATATGTTGCAAGATTTGCTCATAAGAGCATACAGGGTGCGCATTAACCCGCGCACTGCAGGGGGGTTGATTTCCGCCCCCACTCAGGTTTTTCAAAGATAGCGAAAAAACGGCGGCGCGCAGCGCCGCCGGGTTTTCGCACACCTGTTACGACATGAATTGCGCACACTTTGGAAAAAAATAACCTCGCGTCATCTCAGGTCAGGTCACCAGGCCAGGTCAAGTGACCCCACCAACAAAAATGTTTGCAGCTGTGCCAAAGCCAGAGTTTTCACCGATCAGTTTGAAACTTGCAGGATGTCATGAGGGCATAAGTACTTACAATTCGTTTATCTCGGAATGTTGATATCCGTGACCTAAGGTCAGGTCAATTTCGTAACCTCCCAATAATAAGTCAATGGGGAAATATACAAATGCTAAGGATATGCATGATATTAGTCCAATTACTTCTGGATCATGCTATTATAGGATATTCTTGATGATCCAAGTGTAAGTTTTGTTCAGTGACCCCTATTGGGTCATTTGAGGTCATGCGAGGTCACCATCACTTTTTTTTGTCAATAACTCCCGACATAATGAAGATAGAGGAGTGAAACAGACATCAATGTGTTTGTCTCGTTGAGACACGTCTTCCCATATGCAACATGCCCTATTTTGGTCACCACTTGACCTTGACCTGAGGGCAAATTTTTAAGTTAAGTTAACAAGGTCACCAGGAACATCATTCAAAGTGCCTTGACAAGATAAACACAATGGCGTAAACAGTTTTTCGTTATCTTTATTACATAAAAAGTTAATACCGAAAAACGATTTAGCAAAAAAACATCATTTTTTTTTTTTGACCTTTGGAGTTTGGAGCCTCAAATATTGCCCTGAGATCAAATTTGAGGACATCTCAGCGATTGCAAATTTCACTGGCTGGCGTTTGCTTTTTTAGGTTTGTTTCTAACTAGCTTAGTTTCTGAGATATATGGGAATTTCTGGAGCGATGTCCTAAAACAGGAAAAAAATGGAAAATTTGACCTTTGATGACCTCTGGTGACCTTAATTTTGACCTGACCTAAAACAATACTGAATTACTTTCGATAGAACATGTTTCAAGCTATGAAATTCCGTTTTCCGCTTCTCACTACGTAGCGTAGTTTTCGAGATCTCGGGGGGGGGGGGGCGGAAATCAACCCCCCTGCAGTTCGTGTTCGGCGCAAAGCCCCTGCAGTGCGCGGGTTAACCCTATTTGTAACAGGCTCCTGGCTACCCCTATTTGTAACAGGGGGGGGGGGCGGATTCCGCCCCCCCGGAGATCTCGAGATCTACCCGTCCGATTTTCAAAAATGAAACGGTGTTTGGTTCTCCTCAACACGATCTACATTTCTAAATAATAAAAAAATCTAAATTTTGGATAGGGGGGCAACAGGGGGGCAAAAACGACCAATTTTAGTGGTATTTTTGATTCAACATAGCTTTTTATGTTTATCGACCGATTTTAACACAACTAATGTGAATCGATAGAGATTGAATCAGAAATTGATATATGACGGTGACGTTTGAAAATTCAAAAATCATAGGCGTGTGCAGGTCACTCAATATGGGGGTGAAGTAAATGCGTAATAAAACCATTTTTTGATGTTGTTTTTTTGATAAATGAAATGGTATGTGATTGAGACATTATAACAACAGTTATAAATCATATTTTTTGCCATAGGCGGTACCAGGTTAGTGAAAAAGGGGGGTAAAATTGGGAAAAATATTAACCGCAGACAAGTTGCTACCCAGCACTATAAATATGTTACTGATCATAGATAGTTCCTTTTTGCATGTTGTACTTCATCATAGGCGTATCCAGGATCCAAACTAGGGCGGCGCAAGACCTTTTGATAAGTATATTATCCGCTATTATGATACTAACTAGTCAACAGTGACTATTTCACTTACAACTTCAATTAACATTGCTTACCCCCCTTTTTACCCTACCTGGACTCGCCTATTATCTTATAATCGTTCGTAGAGTAGCCTGTGCTGCGTGTTTCATCCGAAAACTGCAGTATGTTATGTCATTGTACGCCCATGCCTCTTAGTTTCCTTGCAATAATATGACCCCCTTTCTTCCATTCCTGAGCACGCCTCTGCAAACAAATGGCTTTATTCCCTTTTCTGGTCTCATATGTGCATATATTATTATAAGCTAAACGTGTATTGCGCCGTTATCGCTGGCATATCGTCATCACCATGCCAGTCACCCCCCTTTTCATGTTCCTGAACACGCCCCTGAAACTCTATATGTAATAAATTATGCAAATAATGGAAGCAGAAGCTGTCTTTTACATCTTGATAGCTATAAATTCCCCTTACATTGCTCTATTGGCTTCCCGCCAAGCATTGAATACTTCCTGGAAACCCCCCTTTTTCAAGCCCCTGAAACAGCCTCTGCCATGCAATTTTGTATGATATTTCATTAACATCATCTAATTTGCACTTTTTGCAATCACGGTAAGCCGATGTAACTCTTTCATGCTTGATGCAGTTAGGAAGAAACCGTGAAGATCGCATTTCCGTATTTTCGCCAAATGTCGCCTCCGAACCCACCCAAAACTGTGCCCTGGAACCGCCTCTGTTCAAGTTAAGAACTCAAAATTTTGACTCCAAATCCGGAGTTCAGTTCTATGAAAAGTCCCAAAATTTAATGGGCCTGCTCCCAGCTGTTCTGGAGATATCTGCGAAAAACATGAGGGGGGGGGGGGGTGGAATCCGCCCCCCCCCCTGTTACAAATAGGGTTAAGTCCTGGCCGCTTCCAGCATTTTCACAAACACATGTACAGAACACATATGTTTCGGATTTATATCCAAAGTGCAGTTACACGCAACAACTTAGGGACATTTCAAGTCTATGTCTCGATGTAGCCGCCGCTAGCCTCGATGACGGCCTCCACACGGCCTCGGAAGGAGCGGCAGGTGTTAACGATGTAGGCCTCCTCCATCCCATCCCAGGCCTCCACGATGTGAGCCTTGAGAGACTCCAGGTTGGGATGGGATATCGCCTGAACATCCTCCTGCAAAACGCTCCAGATGCTGTAGTCGAGCGAGTTCAGATCGGGTGACTGGGGTGGCCACATCTCCTTGCGCCAGAAATGTGGCTCTCCCCCGAGCTCGTCCGCCAGCTTCTGCTCGATGACGTTGGCGTTGTGTGCGGGTGCCCCGTCCTGCTGGAACACAAAGTTTCCATCCGGGTAGGTGTCCTTGATCCAGGGGATGACCTCCGTGTCCAACAGACGCTCGTACACCTCCCTGTTGATTTTCTCGTTGGCGTCCACGAAGATGATAGGACACTTCTTGCCGTCGGAACCGACCACCCCGAGGACCATGATCTTCTGCGGCGTCCACTTTCTGCGGGCTTCGGACAGTCCTAGGTCGCCCAGGCCTGGGGTCATCTTCAAGACTTCCCCCCGAACGCAACTTGGCCTTGATCCGTCGAACTGTCCTCTGTCCAACGCCGCAGTTCGCCGCCACTTGCGCGTTCGTCTTCCCGGATCCGGCCGCCCCGCGCAAGTAGCCAGCGACAAGTTGTCGTTTCCTCTGAGTATCCATAACTAAACATGAAATGGAGGGGCTTTAATACTCCCCACAGGGTGGCCGGGCTCAGAGGGGTCACGCCCCAGGTCATTGGCACACTGCCAACCAATCAGAGTCGACGTAAACAGGCCAGGCGTAAAGCGCCAGAACGTAATGCGCACTCTGTATAGGTAACTTAATTAACAAAATACAAACATTTGCTGGGGTAACATTTTTGTGTGTAATAAAATGTGCATTTTTTTGTAAATTGGGTCATCAGGCACAAGATACCCCAAATATATCAATAGCACGACATCGAAATGCTTTGCAATGACTTTCACATCACATAACATGCATCAGAGCTGTCACACCAGAGTTCGGGTCAATTTACAGTTGTCTTGTGCGGCTATTTTGCAACACTTCAGGTCGTGATGTTTATGATAAAAATGCGGAGAATCTCCGCAAGACAATCGTGAATGCATCAGACAGCATCTTATGCAAGCTCATATTGATGTAAGACATCTGAATCCCAGGGAAAGTAGATACACAATTATGTCGCGCTAAATGTCGCTGCCCGCCCAATGTGCGATGGAACTAGGCGGTAACATCACGGATCGGCCATGCCCCGAGGGCACAACATAAATGCATATATCTCAGTTTCTCCTGTATGTTTGGGAAATTAGTTGAGTATCGGAACTCAACACATGCAACTGCATCAGACTGTATTTTAGACACCGATTGAGGAGCCAACCCTAAATTACGAAATCAGTCCCGCCGCTCGGCGAGGGGGAGGATGAGCTCCCGTTCCGTGATTTGTTGTTGGCTAAGCTGTCAATGCCTGGAGAAGTATGTGCATGGGTGGACGGGTGCGGAAGCCGGTGATTGGCGGCCAATTCGGGATAACGCAGGCGGTTGGCTCATCAACAGTCAAACAATGCGTATTTTGGCGTACCGTCAGTTTCGCTTACTCATGTAAACGGAATAACTGTTGTCCTATGTAGGTATATAGTGTTTTAAGGAAATAATATCAACACGATTCTTTCAAACGTGAGATGCTATAACATGAATACAAACATATTTTGGTATAAACAACATGTCAGTTGTATCGACAGTTGCCACTGCACATTGACATGCATCAATCGCTCCATGTTTTTATAACACTGATTTACCGCAGTGTTATTGATTGAGAACGCATAGGTACGAGTATACTGTCAGTTCCCGTCAGTTACCATTCACTCGTGTGAAAATATATATCACAATGCTATATCAAAATGCCACTGTCGCCCGCGGGGACAACACTGACTACACTGAGATAAAAAGTTACTAGGAGTGGTTAGTTTTGGGCTAGTGTCAAAAATTACGAGGCCTTTACTAACCACCCCTAGTAAAACGTACTAGGGGTATTACCAACGGTTTTACTAGGGACCTGGTAAAATTTACCAGCCCGAAAACCATGAGCTAGTCAAAGATAACTAGCCTGGTTACGACGGGGGTAGTACGCTTACTAGCCCGGTTGCGAACGCTTACTAGCCCGGTTACAACGGGGTAATCACGCTTACTAGCCCGGTTACGACGGGGGTAGTCACGCTCACTAGCCCGGTTACGAGGGGGTAATCACGCTTACTAGCCCGGTTACGACGGGGGTAGTCACGCTTACTAGCCCGGTTACGAGGGGGTGGTAACGCTTACTAGCCCGGTTACAATTCTTGAACAACGTCAACAACGATGGGGTAGTCACGTTTACTACCGCAAATACCAGGGTTCAGAGACGGTTACTAACCATGGTACTAGGGGTATAGTAAGTGGTACTACCTCTCTTACCAGGGGAATTCCCTTTCTTACCAGCCCACTTACCACATATTCACCAGTTGCTGCAGCTTTTGCGTTGACTATTTTTCGCCCGAATATCTCAACAACAGGCAATTTTTTCCCTGAACGAGATTTATTTGTACAGTAAACCGAGTTGAAACATCTGACATGACAGTTATTACAGCAAACACGCGGCTGATCGCCTGCTCGGGAACGCCCCCGAGCAGGCGATCACCGTGTTTTTCCCCCGAGGGGCAAAACACGGTTTCAGAACCTTTGGGGGCCATGACCAATTGGCACCCTGGATCCGCCCCTGGGTTGCTGTATTGCAACAAGATTCATTCTATAAAAATATGCATGAAATAGGTTTCAAATGCGTAACAAAATCACATGGGAACAAACAAAACTCTACCCCAAATTTCCTGGGAAGTTTGTTGACGTTGTTCAAGAATTGTTCGGAGATGATACCTCTGCCTGTATACCCATCTAACTAGAAAATGATACCATGGAAACTGTTCATAATGCAGTTAATACACTACCAACAAAGAGCAACAAGCATAAAATACAACTTAACATGTGAGCACTCGCCCCTCCAACACACGTAGCACGCACTCACGGTGGAACACTTCCGCACTAAACGTCACGCAGTCTCTGCAGTTGCGAATCGATATGGCTGCCACTACTAACAAAGAGCAACAAGCATTAAGTACAATGCAGATAAACTTAACACTTCACCCCTCCAACACACGTACCGACGCAACACGCACTTACGCCAACGCAGTTTGAATGCACTTGAACGCATGCAGTTTCTGCTTGCGAATCAAGATGGCTGCCGCGTGTGCCGAATTCAGAGTGTAGTTAAAGGCCTGGTAAAAGGCGAGCCCCCTGGGAAGCACTCTAGTAGGCATCTTGCCGCGCGTGTGCCGAATGCAGGGGGTAGTTCAAGGCCTGGTTCAAGGGCGAGCCCCCTGGTAGGCACTCCAGTAGGCAGATCATACTAGGGTCTCTACCATGGGTGAGACCCTGGTACTGAATACTACCATTATTACCAGGCCTCGAAGGGTGGTAGAAGGGCTTTACTAGGGGGGCTGGTAAGACCCGTAGTATCTTTTTCTCTCAGTGTAGTATATACCGACCTTGTTACTAGCTCCCATTCAGCCCACGCTCGTGCAATTTCACACCACATTACACCACAAATGATTCCAATTTGTGTAATAGCCGAGCGCAGCGCGGAGCATAGCACGGTGGAGCTGCTCATCATGGGTTCACTGCTGCACCTGCCAGCTGGAGCTTAATACGGTGCAGAGCTGCTCATCATGTGTTCGCTGATGCACCTGCCAGCTGGAGCATGTTGCAGAGCTGGGAGGTGACAGAGCTGGACAGTGACAGGCGTGGATGGCTGCCCAGAGATGACAGTCGAAAATGACAGTCGAAAATGACAGTCGAAAATGACAGTCGAAAATGACAGTCGAAAATGACAGTCGAAAATGACAGTCGAAAATGACAGTCGAAAATGACAGTCGAAAATGACAGTCGAAAATGACAGTCGAAAATGACAGTCAAAAATGACAGTCGAAATTGACAGTCGGGAAATGACAGTCGAGAAATAACAGTCGAGAAATAACAGTCGGGAAATGTCAGTCGGGAAATGTCAGTCGGGAAATGCCAGTCGGGAAATGCCAGTCGGGAAATGCCAGTCGGGAAATGCCAGTCGGGAAATGCCAGTCGGGAAATGACAGTCGGGAAATGACAGTCGGGAAATGACAATCGAGAAATGACAATCGAGAAATAACAGTCGGGAAATGACAGTCGGGAAATGTCAGTCGGGAAATGACAGTCAGGAAATGACAGTCGGAAAATGACAGTCGGGAAATGACAGTCGGGAAATGACAGTCGGGAAATGACAGTCGGGAAATGACAGTCGGGAAATGATAATCGAGAAATAACAGTCGGGAAATGACAGTCGGGAAATAACAGTCGGGAAATGACAGTCGGGAAATGACAGTCGAGAAATGACAGTCGGGAAATGACAGTCGGGAAATGACAGTCGAGTGATGACAGGCGAGAAATGACAGTCGAGAAATAACAGTCGGGAAATGACAGTCAAGAGATGAAGG
Organism: Chirona hameri; assembly: GCA_036785665.1. NCBI lineage: Eukaryota > Metazoa > Arthropoda > Thecostraca > Balanomorpha > Balanidae > Chirona > Chirona hameri. Next base: position 45,501 of record JAXIVJ010005815.1, read on the forward strand.
CCGAGGGAGCCACTCATGAGATTGCAGTCCGTAGATGTCATTTGGGAGATGCCATTCGCAAGCTGACAGCATAAGACACGCCAGACATGACGTTCAACGTTCAATGTTACGGATAAAACCGGAAAGCCACCCATAGACGGAATTTGTCATGGTGGTCACCAAACGCATGGTCAGTATTGTCTCTGAATATATTCCGGTCGCGTCTCTAAAAGCATTCGAGGCGTTTCAACAGCAGACCAGAGAAGCTGCACCACACGGCTTAGCCTGACGTGGCCGCTGATACCGGTTGTTCAATTGTCCGCTGATTCAGTTACCGGGACTCACTGGCTCGCAGTGCCGCCAGAAAGTTAAAGATAGCACATTGTAATACAATATTTAGATTAAATTTTTCAATCTAAAGATTTTATTACGATGGTTTTCAATTACAAAAAAAAAGAAGCTTAACCCGGCAGTCACTGGGGTATATTCTGTAACACGACTCACTGGGGGGGGGGGGGGGGAGGTTAAGCCCCTCTGGTATCTTCAGAACCAATGATTGCAGCGGGACGCGCAAGGCGGCATTCGAAAGCGCTCAATAAGATAAACCTAACGCAAACTTAAAAATTTACAATTAAGGTCACATGTCAGGTCACGGTCAAGTCAAACGTCAAAATCGAGGTATTTGAGTTTATGGACAATACTTGCCATCCATGGCCTTCGATTGCGCCTATAATCACCCAAAGTGCTGTCAAAGGTATGGTACATATCTCACATGAGCTAAAGTGAGATTGTTGGAAAGATCAAGGTCAGGTCGCAAAAGGTCACTAAACACAAAATATCTACGAAAGTCATGCAGCACATGTTGCATGGATGCTTTTACGCGTATAATTCGATAGTGGTAGTCATGTTACCACCTGACTTCATTTACGTGAAGTTAGTGTCAAGTTCAGGTCAAGTTCAGGTCACTGAAGGTCAAAATTTGAAATTGATAAATCGAAATGAAAAAAGCATGTTTATATATCAGTTTTATCTAAAACAAACAGGGCTGGCATTTATTTATCTGTATCCGGTCAAAAAAGCACAAAAAAAGATTATATAATTTTGAAATTTGGTATGGTAGTTTCCCATATGTCGTTATCTGACATATATTCCGGTTTTTTCAATATCTTTGAAAAATTTGATTTTGTGAGCATTTTTGCAAAAAAGTTTTTTAATTTTTGGGATGAAAACCCCAAATTTTTGCAATTTTGAGATAGCTGGTTTGTAGACCTTGCAATTTTCTACCTTTTAACGTTTTTCGATTCCATTTTTCTTCAAATACGGCGTTTGTACGGCCTGGCAAAGCTTAGCCGATTTGGGTGTCCAAATCGTGTTTAGTGACGTCACTAAATTCACTATATCTCGAAAACCTTGGACGAAAGTTTTTAATTTTTTATCAAATGGTGTAAAAGAGATGCCCGGATAGGTACTCACAGTTTGGCGTCGATATCTGCATTAGTTATTGATATATTCCTCAAATTCCTAAGGGGGGCTAAAAAAAAGCCCCCCAGTGACTCGCGGGTTAAACTAAAACTGTGTATGATTTAGTAATAATGAGCTGTACCAAATAAGGAACTGTGGAATTTGTAATTAGTAACGTCAAAAGTGTATTCATCTTGCGAAATATTTTGTTTTCCCGTATTTTCTTAACTGATGTATTTTCCATAATGTCACTTTTCGCGGGGGGGGGGATTTATGCCCACCTTTAATCTCCGGATCTGTTGACGGATGTAAAAATATTCAAACGGTCCTCAATAGCCCTGGCAACTTGTTCAGGAAAACTCGCTGGTATTGACATCAGGGCTGCTGAATGCTGATGACACCACAGGTCATAACTAAATCGTGCATGCCATGAAGGTATTTATGACTGCATTTTTGCACAAAATAACGTTAGTAAACCGATCAGTATTCCATAAAACGTTATGACAGTTTGGAGTCTGACACTTCTGGGTAGCCTTCTCAGCTTTCGATGATATTGGGTCTGGTCTGAGCCGGGCGTGAATTGACCTGACCTGCTGCCATGTGTGTCGACCTGAGATGACCTGACCTGCCGCCGTGTATGTCGACCTGAGATGACCTGACCTGCTGCCGTGTGTGTCGACCTTAGATGACCTGACCTGCCGCCGTGTGTGTCGACCTGAGATGACCTGACCTGCTGCCGTGTGTGTGTCGACCTGCGATGACCTGACCTGCCGCCGTGTATGTCGACCTGAGATGATCTGACCTGCTGCCGTCTGTGTCGACCTGAGATGACCTGACCTGCCGCCGTGTATGTCGATCTGAGATGACCTGACCTGCTGCCGTGTGTGTCGACCTGAGATGACCTGACCTGCCGCCGTGTATGTCGACCTGAGATGACCTGACCTGCCGCCGTGTATGTCGACCTGAGATGACCTGACCACCTGCCGCCGTGTGTGTCGACCTGCGATGACCTGACCACCTGCCGCCGTGTGTGTCGACCTGAGATGACCTGACCACCTGCCGCCGTGTATGTCGATCTGAGATGACCTGACCTGCTTCCGTGTGTGTCGACCTGAGATGACCTGACCACCTGCCGCCGTGTGTGTCGACCTGCGATGACCTGACCACCTGCCGCCGTGTGTGTCGACCTGAGATGACCTGACCACCTGCCGCCGTGTGTGTCGACCTGAGATGACCTGACCACCTGCCGCCGTGTGTGTCGACCTGAGATGACCTGACCACCTGCCGCCGTGTGTGTCGACCTGGGATGACCTGACCACCTGCCGCCGCGTATGTCGATCTGAGATGACCTGACCTGTTGCCGTGTATGTGGACCTGAGATGACCTGACCTGCTGCCGTGTGTGTCGACCTGAGATGACCTGACCACCTGCCGCCGTGTGTGTCGACCTGAGATGACCTGACCTGCCGCCGTGTATGTCGACTTTAGATGACCTGACCTGCCGCCGTGTGTGTCGACCTGAGATGACCTGACCTGCTGCCGTGTGTGTCGACCTGAGATGACCTGACCTGCTGCCGTGTGTGTCGACCTGAGATGACCTGACCTGCTGCCGTGTATGTCGACCTGAGATGACCTGACCTGCTGCCGTGTGTGTCGACCTTAGATGACCTGACCTGCTGCCGTGTGTCGAACTGATATGACCTGACCTGCTGCCATGTGTGTCGACCTTAGATGACCTGACCTGCCGCCGTGTATGTCGACCTGAGATGACCTGACCTGCTGCCGTGTGTGTCGACATTAGATGACCTGACCTACTGCCTTGTGTGTCGACCTGAGATGACCTGACCTGCCGCCGTGTGTGTCGACCTGAGATGACCTGACCTGCCGCCGTGTATGTCGACTTTAGATGACCTGACCCACCGCCGTGTGTGTCGACATTAGATGACCTGACCTGCCGCCGTGTATGTCGACTTTAGATGACCTGACCTACTGCCTTGTGTGTCGACCTGAGATGACCTGACCTGCCGCCGTGTGTGTCGACCTGAGATGACCTGACCCACCGCCGTGTGTGTCGACCTGAGATGACCTGACCTGCCGCCGTGTATGTCGACTTTAGATGACCTGACCTGCCGCCGTGTATGTCGACTTTATATGACCTGACCTGCTGCCGTGTGTGTCGACCTGAGATGACCTGACCTGCCGCCGTGTGTGTCGACCTGAGATGACCTGACCTGCCGCCGTGTATGTCGACTTTAGATGACCTGACCTGCTGCCGTGTGTGTCGATCTTAGATGGCCTGACCTGCCGCCGTGTATGTCGACCTGAGGTGACCTGCTGGGAGTCCGTCTGTACTGACCTGAGGTGACTTGACGGGAGCCCGTCTGTACTGACCTGAGGTGACTTGACGGGAATCCGTCTGTACCGACCTGAGGTGACCTGACGGGAGTCCGTCTGTACTGACCTGAGGTGACCTGACGGGAGCCCGTCTGTACTGACCTGAGGTGACCTGACGAGAGTCCGTCTGTACTGACCTGAGGTGACCTGACGGGAGCCCGTCTGTACTGACCTGAGGTGACCTGACGGGAGTCCGTCTGTACTGACCTGAGGTGACCTGACGGGAGTCCGTCCGTACTGACCTGAGGTGACCTGTCGGGAGCCCGTCTGTACTGACCTGAGATGACCTGACGAGAGTCCGTCTGTATTGACCTGAGGTGACCTGACGGAAATCCGTCTGTACCGACCTGAGGTGACCTAACGGGAGCCCGTCCGTACTGACCTGAGGTGACCTGGCGGGAGTCCGTCCGTACTGACCTGAGGTGACCTGACGGGAGTCCGTCCGTACTGACCTGAGGTGATCTGACGGGAGTCCGTATGTACTGACCTGAGGTGACCTGACGGGAGTCCGTCTGTACTTTCCTGAGGTGACCTGACGGGAGTCCGTCCGTACCGACCTGAGGTGACCTGACGGGAGGCCGTCCGTACTGACCTGAGGTGACCTGACGGGAGCCCGTCTGTACTGACCTGAGGTGACCTGACGGGGCCCGTCTGTACTGACCTGAGGTGACCTGACGGGGCCAGGCTGACCGGACCGTGACGACGTGTTTCTGTCTATACCGTGCCGACAGGCGTACCGTACGCGCTGCGCCAGGCCGGCCTCGGTCTTGGCCTGCTGCTGTTCGTGCTGGTGGCCTGGATGACGGACGCCTCGATCCTGATGCTGGTGCGCGCTGGCAACCTGGCCGGCACCAGCACCTACCAGGACACGGTGATGCGCGCGTTGGGCCCACCCGGCTACTACGCGCTGGTCTTCCTCCAGTTCACCTACCCGTTTGTCGGTGAGAGGCGGCTCCACAGGTGGCACTGCGATCACCCGCCAATGGCCACATGCCAGTCAAAACGGCCATAGGGCGTCCAGTCGTCGGCTGCGATCACCAGCCAATGGCCACATGCCAGTCAAAACGGCCATAGGGCGTCCAGTCGTCGGCTGCGATCCCCAGCCAATGGCCACATGCCAGTCAAAACGGCCATAGGGCGTCCAGTCGTCGGCTGAGATCACCCGCCAATGGCCACATGCCAGTCAAAACGGCCATAGGGCGTCCAGTCGTCGGCTGCGATCACCAGCCAATGGCCACATGCCAGTCAAAACGGCCATAGGTCGTCCAGTCGTCGGCTGCGATCACCCGCCAATGGCCACATGCCAGTCAAAACGGCCATAGGTCGTCCAGTCGTCGGCTGTTGGATTTTTTTCTTCTCTACAATCAAGACGCATCCTAGCATGATTGTGTGTATCAACTCACTGGCGGATCCAGGGGGAGGGGCGGAAGGGGCAACATCCCCCCAGCTCAAGCTCAGGGGCGGCAATTTAAATTAGCCCCGCAAAAAAACATTCGCTGAAACCGGCGATTAAAAATGGGTTCTGCTTGCGGAAAAATAACTTCTTGCGAAAGAAAAACACATGTTTTTGCCTCGTTCGTGTTTCCTCTATTTGGTAGAATTTTGGTAGCAGTAGAGATAGGGAAAGTGGCGCGGCTGACGCTATTTGGGAGTGATTCACAACCAATGTAAGTTTTAATTTTACACGCAGCGTCGCAGCCTTTGGTCTCCTGTTGCCTGCTGGGTGGCAGAGGAGCGCGTCAGTGAATTTCCTTACATAGGTACCTATGTTGTGTGGAATACCTCTACTAGTATTAAGTAGGGTAATTAGGTTCAGTTAAAAAATCCCAATATTCTTATTTTTGTAGCTGGGGCATTCCACGAAAAAATCGACAAAAACAAAGTCCAAAATGACACCGTCATGTCACTGATTATGGCCAAAATTGGTATATAGGGTAGCCTGTAACCCTAAAGTGAGCTGTGAAAGTTGTATTGCAATGCAAGCAGCGGCCTCGGGCATTTTTATAAGGTCACGGTGCAGGTCAATCTTTGTCAGCCCATATGGCGGAGAATTTATGAAGCAATATAGATGTATTATATGTTATTAGAATGACAATGAGCTGTTTTATAACACGATGATGTTGATTTTTTCATTTTCGAAAATTTCGAAATTTAGTACGTTTTCGAAATTGTACAACTTTTTGGGATACCTTTTCTCAAACGTGTTTCTAATTTTTCGCTATGCTTTTCTTGCGTGTAGGGACGTGTCAATTAAGTGCAAAAATAAAATTGAGGGATATTTGTCTCCAAATATTTCAATTTTTTTTCATTTTACATGCTATTAAAAAAAAAATTATATTCGCTAATCACTTTTGACTGAATAAAACTAGAATGGTACGGTAAACGTCATGTTGCTGTTCTCATCAAGATAAGTTGAATGCTCTGCAGCATGACCTTTTTCTGACATTTGATGACCTTGACCTTAAATTTCAAAGATCGTATTTTTTAAAAATAATTTTTAATCTTTTTTGGATACCCAAGCCAAATGTATTTCCTATTTTGACTTTATTCTTGTTAAGTGTCAGGAAGTGTCGTTCAAACAGGAAAAATAAAGTTGATGGTTATTTGTCTTCAAATATGCTAAATGTTGTAATGTTATGTTCTTTTTGTGACATGTTATTCCCCAATAACTTTTGGCGGGATAAAGATAAAAGGGTAAAATGGACACGATTTTGTTATTGTCGTCAAGACGCGTTGAGTTACATGCAGTATAACCTCTTTCTAACATTTGGTGACCGTCACCTAAGGTTAATGTCAAGGTTCAAGGTTAGATTTCCAATTGTGGCCTATGTGGCGATGTTATATATCTTAAAACTTGTCTTCTTGCGAGGAATTCGATTGTGCTTAAATAACGCCTGATCGTCAATGCCAACTTTTAAATTCATTTGAATTTGAATGTGGAATAGCAACTTCATAACTTCCTTCTCGGTGTAAAGAAAGCCCGAAAATGTCTCATTTTGCTTTATAATCATCAACGATCGCGCAATTATTTTAATACGAATGAATTCCTACCTTCCAGACAAGTTCAAAGGTATATAACATCGCCGTGTAGGTCAAATTTGGAAAGGTGACCTTGCGCCGTGACCTTGACCTTAGGTCAAGGTCATTAAATGTCAGAAAGAAGTCATGCTGCACAGCATTCAACACGTCTTGATGATAACAACAAAATGACGTTTACCGTGCCCTTCTAACTTTATTCAGTCAAAGGTATAAGCTAATAACTAATTTGTATATAAAATAGCATGTAAAATGAAAAAATGAGATATTTGGAGGCAAATATCCATCAATTTGATTTTTGCACTTAATTGGCACGTTCTTACACGTAAGAATAACATAGCGAGAAAGCAAAATAACCCAAGTCCGCAAAGGGAAAACTGGGGGTACCTTTTAGGTCATATGGAGGCCCCTGGGGCCGGAAGGCCTCAGTGAAATTAGCTCCCCCCCCTCTCCCATATTGGGAGGCTGGATCCGCCAGTGTATCAACTTATGCTGGCTGTTATTTCAGCGTTTGTATTTAAATCATGCTTTATACTTGTTGCATCCCTTCACCTGGCGGGTTACACATACAATACTGAAATGTTCCAGAAAGCAAGTGTCAAATTTTGAGTTTGAGCCCATTCGTCATTCGATCATCATGGATATGGTTCAAAGCGCCATGACGGGACAGATACGACGACGTTTCAATTATTCGCCCATCTTTATTTGATAAGAAGTTATCGGAAAACGGTTTACCAAAAAACAGTTTTTAACCTTTATTTCACCTTTATATACTGTTCACCTTACCTTGAATTTAAGAAAATGTTGACGATTGAACTTTTTCAAGAGCTATGTGTTGCCTTTCCCGTTTGCTCTGCCTATCATAGTTCCCGAGATATTCGGGGGGGGGGGGGTGTTCTGAAGCAGAGTCCCACAATTTGAAAATTTAACCTTTGACGAACTCTGATGATCTCAATATAAACCCGAGCCAAACATGACCGAAGTGGTTTTGACATGGCCCTTGGACGAGCAATCGGACGGTGTTTTTTTCTGATTACTGCCCCATAGGAGCCCGAGCCGAGTTTGAGGGATCATCAAAAGCAGCCTTAAGTAACCCTGACTCCTGAGTAACTTGAATCTGGAGACTCTGTAGAGTCTGGAGAGTCTGGATAGTCTGTATAGTCTGGAGAGTCTGGAGAGTCTGGGGAGTCTGGAGAGTCTGGGGAGTCTGGAGAGTCTGGAGAGTCTGGAGAGTCTGGTGAGTCTGGGGAGTCTGGAGAGTCTGGAGAGTCTGGAGAGTCTGGATAGTCTGTATAGTCTGGAGAGTCTGGAGAGTCTGGAGAGTCTGGGGAGTCTGGAGAGTCTGGAGAGTCTGGAGAGTCTGGGGAGTCTGGGGAGTCTGGGGAGTCTGGAGCGTCTGGAGAGTCTGGAGAGTCTGGAGAGTCTGGAGAGTCTGGTGAGTCTGGTCTGGTGTCTGGAGTCTGGAGAGTCTGGATAGTCTGTAGAGTCTGGTGAGTCTGGGAAGTCTGGAGAGTCTGGTGAGTCTGGGGAGTCTGGGGAGTCTGGAGAGTCTGGAGAGTCTGGGGAGTCTGGAGAGTCTGGAGAGTCTGGTGAGTCTGGTGAGTCTGGTGAATCTGGTGAGTCTGGTGAGTCTGGTGAGTCTGGTGAGTCTGGAGAGTCTGGGGAGTCTGGGGAGTCTGGAGAGTCAAGAGAGTCTGGGGAGTCTGTAGAGTCTGGAGAGTCTGGATAGTCTGGAGAGTATGGAGAGTCTGTAGAGTCTGGAGAGTCTGGAGTGTCTGGAGAGTCTGGTGAGGCTGGAGAATCTGGAGAGTCTTGAGAGTCTGGAGAGTCTGGCGAGTCTGGAGAGTCTGGAGAGTCTGGAGAGTCAGGGGAGTTTGGAGAGTCTGGAAAGTCTGAAGAGTCTTGAGAGTCTGAAGAGTCTGGAGAGTCTGGAGAGTCTGGAGAGTCTGGAGAGTCTGGAGAGTCTGGAGAGTCTGGAGAGTCTGGAGAGTCTGGAGAGTCTGGGGAGTCTGGGGAGCCTTCAGAGTCTGGTGAGTCTGAAGAGTCTGGAGAGTCTGGGGAGTCTAGAGAGTCAAGAGAGTCTGGAGAGTCTGGATAGTCGGGATAGTCTGGATAGTCTGGAGAGTCTGGAGAGTCTGGAAAGTCTGGAGAGTCTGGGGAGTCTGGGGAGCCTGCAGAGTCTGGTGAGTCTGGAGAGTCTGGAGAGTCTGGGGAGTCTGGAGAGTCTGGTGCGTCTGGTGAGTCTGGTGAGTCTGGTGAGTCTGGAGAGTCTGGAGAGTCTGGAGAGTCTGGAGAGTCTGGAGAGTCTGGAGAGTCTGGTGAGTCTGGTCTGGTGTCTGGAGTCTGGTGAGTCTGGAGAGTCTGGAGAGTCTGGAGAGTCTGGTCTGGTGTCTGAAGTCTGGTGAGTCTGGGGAGTCTGGAGAGTCTGGAGAGTCTGGAGAGTCTGGTGAGTCTGGAGAGTTTGGTGAGTCTGGTGAGTCTGGTGAGTCTGGAGTGTCTGGTGAGTCTGGGGTGTCTGGGGAGTCTGGGGAGTCTGGAGAGTCAAGAGAGTCTGGGGAGTCTGTAGAGTCTGGAGAGTCTGGATAGTCTGGAGAGTCTGGATAGTCTGGAGAGTATGGAGAGTCTGTAGAGTCTGGAGAGTCTGGAGAGTCTGGAGAGTCTGGTGAGTCTGGAGAATCTGGAGATTCTTGAGAGTCTGGAGAGTCTGGCGAGTCTGGAGAGTCTGGAGGTCTGGAGAGTCTGGGGAGTTTGGAGAGTCTGGAAAGTCTGAAGAGTCTGGAGAGTCTGAAGAGTCTGGAGAGTCTGGAGAGTCTGGAGAGCCTGGAAAGTCTGGAGAGTCTGGAGAGTCTGGAGAGTCTGGAGAGTCTGGGGAGTCTGGGGAGCCTTCAGAGTCCGGTGAGTCTGAAGAGTCTGGAGAGTCTGGGGAGTCTAGAGAGTCAAGAGAGTCTGGAGAGTCTGGATAGTCTGGATAGTCTGGATAGTCTGGAGAGTCTGGAGAGTCTGGAAAGTCTGGAGAGTCTGGGGAGTCTGGGGAGCCTGCAGAGTCTGGTGAGTCTGGAGAGTCTGGAGAGTCTGGGGAGTCTGGAGAGTCTGGTGCGTCTGGTAAGTCTGGTGAGTCTGGTGAGTCTGGAGAGTCTGGAGAGTCTGGAGAGTCTGGAGAGTCTGGAGAGTCTGGAGAGTCAGGAGAGTCTGGAGAGTCTGGAGAGTCTGGTGAGTCTGGTCTGGTGTCTGGAGTCTGGTGAGTCTGGGGAGTCTGGAGAGTCTGGAGAGTCTGGAGAGTCTGGTCTGGTGTCTGAAGTCTGGTGAGTCTGGGGAGTCTGGAGAGTCTGGAGAGTCTGGAGAGTCTGGTGAGTCTGGAGAGTTTGGTGAGTCTGGTGAGTCTGGTGAGTCTGGAGTGTCTGGTGAGTATGGGGTGTCTGGAGAGTCTGGAGAGTCTGGAGAGTCTGGTGAGTCTGGATAGTTTGGTGAGTCTGGTGAGTCTGGTGAGTCTGGAGAGTCTGGAGAGTCTGGAGAGTCTGGAGAGTCTGGTCTGGTGTCTGGAGTCTGGGGAGTCTGGGGAGTCTGGAGAGTCTGGAGAGTCTGGAGAGTCTGGAGAGTCTGGAGCGTCTGGAGAGTCTGGAGAGTCTGGAGAGTCTGGAGAGTCTGGAGAGTCTGGAGAGTCTGGAGAGTCTTGTGAGTCTGGAGAGTCTGGAGAGTCTGGAGAGTCTGGTGAATCTGGTGAGTCTGGAGAGTCTGGGGAGTCTGGGGAGTCTGGAGAGTCTGGAGATTCTGGAGAGTCTGGAGAGTCTGGAGAGTCTGGAGAGTCTGGAGAGTCTGGAGAGTCTGGAGAGTCTGGAGAGTCTGGAGAGTCTGGAGAGTCTGGAGAGTCTGGAGAGTCTGGAGAGTCTGGAGAGTCTGGAGAGTCTGGAGAGTCTGGAGAGTCTGGAGAGTCTGGAGAGTCTGGAGAGTCTGGGGGAGTCTGGGAGTCTGGGGAGTCTGGGGAGTCTGGGGAGTCTGGGGAGTCTGGAGAGTCTGGGGAGTCTGGAGAGTCTGGAGAGTCTCCACATCTGCTGCACAGCGTCACCGTGTCCGCCAATATCATCCGACTGATGTCACCTCTATCACAGACCTCACCTCTAACCGCCTGTCCCCCCCACCCCCCCCCCCCCCCCCCTCCGCCCTCCGCCCACAGCCTCTCCTCAGCTACAACATCATCATCGGCGACAACTTCACCAAGGTGCTGATCCGGATGACGGGCGTGGCGTCCGAGAACCTGGTGGTGCGCCGCGAGTTCATCATCATAGCCACCACCCTGCTGGTCAACCATGCCGCTCTCCGCTCTTCAAGAACATCGGCAAGCTGGCCAAGGTGTCGCTCGTCTCGTTCGTCATCATGCTGATTTGTGATCGCAGCTCTCATCTACCGCACCGTCACCATGTGGGAACAGTGTAAGTGGCCCGCTGGAACATGTGTAAGTGGCCCGCTGGAACAGGTGCAAGTGGCCCGCTGAACGGGTGTAAGTGGCCCGCTGGAACAGGTTAAATGGCCCGCTGCAACAGGTGTAAGTGGCCCGCTGGAACAGTGTAAGTGGCCCGCTGGAACGCGGGTGTAAGTGGCCGCTGGAACAGGTTAAATGGCCCGCTGCAACAGGTGTAAGTGGCCCGCTGGAACAGGTGTAAGTGGCCCGCTGGAACGGGTGTAAGTGGCCCGCTGGAACAGGTGCAAGTGGCCCGCTGGAACAGGTGTAAGTGGCCCGCTGGAACAGGTGTAAGTGGCCCGCGCTGCAACAGGTGTAAGTGGCCCGCTGCAACAGTGTAAGTGGCCCGCTGCAACAGGTGTAAGTGGTCCGCTAGAACAGGTGTAAGTGGCCCGCTGCAACGGGTGTAAGTGGCCCGCTGGAACAGTGTAAATGGTCTGCTGCAACGGGTGTAAATGGTCCGCTGCAATGGGTGTAAGTGGCCCGCTGGAACAGGTGTAAGTGGCCCGCTGGAACAGGTGTAAAATGGCCCGCTGCAACGGGTGTAAATGGTCCGACTGCAACGGGTGTAAGTGGCCCGCTGCAACGGGTGTAAATGGCCCGCTGGAACAGGTTTAAGTATCTCGCTGGAACAGGTGTAAGGCCTACCAGACGGTGACCTGGGCGTGAAAACTGCACCTGTTGAAGCGGTAGTTAGCGTACGGCCTTGACATCAGGAGGGCGGGCGTGTCCTGCAGACTGCAGTGACTGCCCAGTAAACTGCGCCTGTTGCAGCGATAGAGGCGCACGGCCGTGACAGCAGGAGACGGGCGTGTCTGCAGACTGCAGTGACTGCGTAGTAAACTACCTGTTGCAGCGGTAGCGGCGCACGGCCGTGACAGCAGTGCCCGTATTCAGAATCATGGGTTAAGGGTAGGGGTAAAAGTTGAGGGTAAGGAGTAGAATTCGGACTGAGCCACCCTCAACTTTGTCCTGTATTCACAAGGCAATTCTACCCCGGAGTAACTGAAGCCAGAACAAATGTGCGAAGAGTGGATTATTTTTCGCCACTTTTCACGTGAATTGTTTATTAACCCGCCATTGATTGGAGTCTCAGCCGACAGCCATTGACTGGGGGGGGGGGGGGGGGGGGGGGATATTGCCCCCGGATACCTTCCAAACCAATGATCGCAGCGAGACACGCAAGGCGGCATTCGAAAGCGCTCAATGAGGCCGCATCCTAAAAAGATGCTCCGATTTTTTCCTTATTCAAATTGAGGTAACATGTCAGGTCACGGTCAGGTTAAAGGTCAAAATCGAGGTATTATCGAGGTTGAGTATATGGGCCATGCTTTCCATACAAGCCTTCGATTGCGACCATTATCACCTCAAGTGCTTTCAAAGGTATAATACACATCCTATATCAGCTAAAGTGAGATTGTTATCAAAGTTCCAGGTGAAGGTCAGGTCACAAAAGGTCACTATGCGAAAAGGATCTACAAAAGTCATGCGACACATGTTTTATTGGTTATTTTACACATATAATTCGTAGGGATAGGTTTATTTTACCTCCCAACCTCACTTACGTGAAGTTAATGTCAAGCTCAAGTTAAGGTCAGGTCACATAAGGTCAAAATGCGAAATTGATCAATCTTAAAACAAAAGGCATGTTTCTGGACCAGTTGTGGCTCAGAAATACAGTAATGACGTTTATTTGTTCGTGGCTGGTGATACAACAAAAAAAATATACGTGATGAGTTACTCATACTTTAGAAGTCATAAGTCAGGCAAACATATTGTTTTGAAATTTTGTTTGGGAATTGCCCATATGTGATTATCTAATATATGTTCTGGTTTTTTAATATCTTTTAGAAAACAAAATTGTGGGCATTTAACACGCACAGGAGACACGCACACTGGAGAGGGAGGTGTGAGGTGAGGAGAGGAGAGGGAGTTGTGAGGTGAGGAGAGGAGAGGGGAGGTGTGAGGTGAGGAGAGGAGAGGGAGGTGTGAGGTGAGGAGAGGAGAGGGAGGTGTGAGGTGAGGAGAGGAGAGGGAGGTGTGAGGTGAGGAGAGAGAGAGGGGAGGTTCAACTCTGATCTGACCACCCAACTGTTTTTTTTTTTGTGTGTGTGTGTGTGTGTGCGTGTGTGCGTGTGTGCGTGTGTGCGTGCGTGCGTGCGTGCGTGCGTGCGTGCGTGCGTGCGTGCGTGGCGTGCGTGCGTGCGTGCGTGCGTGCGTGCGTGCGTGCGTGCGTGCGTGCGTGCGTGCGTGCGTGCGTGCGTGCGTGCGTGGTACCGCCTATGGCAAAAAATATGATTTATAACTGTTTTGTCTAATGTCACAATCACATACCATTTCATTTATCAAAAAAACAACATCAAAAAATGGGTTTTAATTACGCATTTACATCACCCCCCATATTGAGTGACCTGCACACGCCTATGATTTTTGAATTTCAAACGTCACCGTTATATATCAATTTCCAATTTCAATCTCTATCGATTCCTTTTTGTTTTGTTAAAATCGGTCGATAAACATGACAGCTATGCTGGATAAAAAATACCACTAAAATTTATCGTTTTTGCCCCCCCCCCCCCTTGCCCTTCTATCCAAAATTTTGACTTTTTTATTATTTAGAAATGTAGATCGTGTTGAAGGGAACCAAACACCGTTTCATTTTTGAAAATCGACGGGTAGATCTCGAGATCCTCCGGGGGGCGGAATCCGCCCCCCCCTGTTACAAATAGGGGTAGCCAGGAGCCCTGTTACAAATAGGGTTAAAGGCCATCGAAGTTACAAAAGCTTCAATATTTATCCCAAATGAGTGCAGGGAAATGTTTGATATGTAAATGACCAGAGTCAAATGCAACTTCTATCATACCCTATTGTATCATTATACTTTCCAACAAAATCATTAAAATCCATTTTGGGATTAAATACAGAGTATTTTGGGAGTAAGAATCAAAATTTAGTATATTTGATCTCATTTGACCTTGATGATATTGACCTAGGGTCATGAAATTGTCACAAAACAGAGATCCTACACGCACCCCACTCTACACCTACCAAAATTCGTTATTGTGGTTCTTATGGGGATCAATATCTTAGGGGGGCGGAATCCACCGACACCCTTCCAGTGCATGTCATTTCTAGAGGTCCTCCAGGGCGCGTGTGAAAAATCCCTTTTTGTGTGTGTGTGGGGGGGGTGGGGGGGGGGGGGGGTGGGGGAGGGGGGAGGAGCGAAAAAAAAATTGTCAAGCATCCGAGATAGCCATTTTGTAGCCCTTGCCATTTGCTGTTCTTTCGCGTTTTTGCTTTGCATTTTGCTCAATATATGACCTTTGGTACGATATGTTACAAGTTTAGCTGACTTTTTCGTAAAACCCGTTCGCTGTCGACTCTTTCAGCGGGTTCTGGAGCTTTATTGTCGGTAGACATTGCTGCTTGCCTCCATGTGTTTACTGGGTTTTATAAACGTATTTCTCGAAATCAAAAGGTAACATATGCCAGTGACGTTATTTTTTGTCCATTACTGCTGTTTTAACCTTCTTATCATCTTCTCTTACACCGGCATTGACTGGGGTCTCAGCCGAACGCCATTTGACTGGGGGTGGTGGGGAGGGGGGGGGGGGGGGGTCGTTAAGCGCTCTCCCTGGTTATCTTCCGAACCAATGATCGCAGCGAGACGCGCAAGGCGGCAATCGAAAAAACTCTCAATGAGATGTAATCTATATCATACTAAAAAATGTCGACATGAGGTCAAATGTCAGGTCAAAGTCAGGCCAAGGGTCCAAAATCGATGTATTTGAGCATATGGGCCATATTTTCCATCCAAAACCTTCGATTAACGACCATGATCACCCCAAAGCTCGCTGCCCAAAGCAATGATACACATCCCGCATGATTGACGTGAGATTGTGGCCAAGGTTAAGGTTTAAGGTCAGGTCACAAAAGGTCACTATGCTTAAAATATCCACGAAAGTCATGCAACACATGTTCTATGAGTTATTTTCCCCGTATAATTCGATAGTAATTGTCATTTTAGCACCTGACTTCATTACGTGAAGTTAATGTCCAAGTCAATCCAAGTTCAGGTCACTGAAGGGTCAAAATGTTAAATTGATAAATCTAAATAAAAAAGGCAAGTTTCTAGATCAGTTTTGTCTCAGAAATGCAATCAGTGCACTTTATTTCGTCTGTATCTGGTATAAAAAAGGCCCAAACAAAAACGATTTTAAATATGACGTCATGAGTTAGTTACCCATACTTTAGATACCATACGTCAGTCAAAAATGGTGATATTAATCTGAATTTGGTATGGTAGTTTCCCATATGTGGTTCTCTGACATGTATTCCAGCTTTTTTAATATCTTCGAAAAATCTGATTTTGTGGGCATTTTTCCACCAAAACAAAGTTTGTTTGGGGGGGAGGGAGAATTTGACCCCACATTTGTCAATTCCGAGATGTTCCCAGTTTGTAGCCCTTGCAATTTTCTATCTTTGACGTTTTTCGATTGCATTTTCTTAAAATGGTATTCTACGGCCTGGCAATTTTTTGATGATTTTGGTGTAAAAACTCGTGTGTCGTATCACCCTGTCACGTCACTAAATATCGATATAACTCAAAATTTTTCGACGAAATGTACTCTTTTTTTACAGAAGGACGTAAACTTGATTTATAAGAAGGTATCGAAGTTTCACGTTGATAGGGCTATTCGTTTTTGAGCTATTACAGAAGTTCTATCAGGGGGCGTTCAACGCCCCCCCCCCCCCCCCAGTCAATGGCGGTTTTGGCTTACGTTATATTGAACCCCACTTTTGACGCCAAGTGTTACAGAACAAGTTTTTTTCGCGGATAAGAATAATAACAGCTCACGTGCGCCGAAGATCAAATTAACACAAGTCACATTCACAGGTCAACCACCGCAAATCGTTTTCGCATTTTCATAAATCGCCGTGATCCTGAGACATTGCTCGTCTCCTTCGCTGCTGATATAATATCGGTTACAATGCTATGCTTCTCAGACATGGTGAACCACCTTAACATTCATGGTCACGTGACTGTTCGCAGGCCCGTGGCGGACGACGCCTGGGATTTTCGGAAAAGCTGGCGTGGTCCAGGCTGCCGGCGTCCTGGCATTCAGTAAGAATAGCTTCTCTTCGTCTTCTCTTCCCATTCATTTTTAAGATGACTACATTTGTATTTGTTATAAGTTAAACAATCATAAGCCATTTAACATAAAATAGCGGGCGCGGATCCAGGGGGCGCTAGAGTGCGCCCCCCCCCCCCCTCCCACCACCCCCCCTGAGCCCGGGTCGCGCCACATGTCGCGCCATACAAACGCGCCGCCCGTAGGGCGCAACTTTTTGTACTGGCACCCCCCCCCCCCCCCTCACCGAAATCCTGGTTCGCGCCTGAATTAGGCCACCCTATTTAATTTCATGATTTGAAGAATCTTACCCAAAAAATAAATACGTAGCGATAAGCGAGACTTGCATTTGAGAAGCTCTGCAATAAAGCAGGCCAGCGGCCGTGTCTGTCGGTTATAGATGGCAGCACATGTTACTGTCAGCGCGCGTTTCAGTGACTCTAATCCGGTGTTCATGTGTCACATGACAAATATTATTCCTAACCTGAGCGCGTTAGAGCAGTGTGTTTGTCTCTCCACCTTGCATTTGTTACTACAGAACTGAACTGCGCTGAACAGTTGCGATGATGGTCGTTTTCAGTGTTTATGTGTCACCACAAACACGTTTCCTGATCTACTGTTCCCTGAGAGAACCCGACGGAGGAGCGGTGGGCGCGCGTAGTCGCAACTACAGTGTTGCCACCTGCGCCGTCATCGGGCATCGTCTTCGGCCTCGCCGGCTTCCTGCTGTTCAACTCTTACTCACTGGGTGAGCCAGAGGTACACTCCTCTCACTGGGCGCACAAATACACTGGGCGAGCAGAGGTCACTCCCTCTCATGGGCGAGCCAGAGGTCACTCACCTCTCATGGGCGAGCCAGAGGTCACTCCCTCTCAACTGGGCTGAGCCAGAGGTCCACTCCCTCTCACTGGGTGAGCAGAGAGAGATCACTATTCATGGGAGAGCAATGGGTAATCTCTAACTGGGTGAGCCAGAGGTCACTTTTCACATGGGCGAGCCAGAGGTCACTCACTCTCCACTGGGCGCACACAAATACCACTGGGTGAGCCAGAGGTCCCCCTCTCACTGGGTGAGCCAGAGGTCAACCCATCTACTGCGAGCCAGGGTCTACTCCTCTCACTGG
This sequence comes from Chirona hameri, assembly GCA_036785665.1. Taxonomy (NCBI): domain Eukaryota; kingdom Metazoa; phylum Arthropoda; class Thecostraca; order Balanomorpha; family Balanidae; genus Chirona; species Chirona hameri. Next base: position 63,081 of record JAXIVJ010005815.1, read on the forward strand.
GCGAGCCAGAGGTCACTCCCTCTCCCACCTGGGCAGCTCCCCCCGAGCCAGAGGTCACTCCTCTCACTGGGCGAGCCAGAGGTCCCCCTCACCTCGAGGTCACTCCCTCTCATTGGGTGAGCCAAGAGGGTCACTTCCCTCTCACTGGGCGAGCCAGAGGTCACTCCCTCTCACTGGGGCGAGCCAGAGGTCACTCCCTCTCACTGGGCGAGCCAGAGATCACTCCCTCTCATCGGGCGAGCCAGAGGTCACTCCCTCCTCACCCCTGGGCGAGCCATGGGGTCCATTTTCACTCCTACGCACTTCATTTCACTCTACGGTTAGGACTCATAGGAGACTCCGTCGATAAATGAAATCAGCCGCATCGTAAGAGAGCCCCAACTACCGTGACATCCTCATTATAAGTCAATGTGAGCATTTGAAAAATGCTCCCGATTCAGCGAATATCCATCATGTCAGAGAAATTCTTATTTATTCAATCTTTTATTCGTCTGAGGTCACAATCACTTTTTTGCCTAGAATTAATGATAACACAGACTTTTGAGACCCTACACCGCTGTGGTTGTCTCGTTGAGACGCGTCCGATGATTTGAGATGTAACCTACCTGGGTCACTATATTATCTTGAATGACCTTTACTGTTTACAATGATCTCAAATTTTTTTTAGTTTGACAAAACCAAATCGCTATGGATAAGGTTGAACGCCATGGGGTCCATTTTTTGACGAGACAAACACGATGACGTTATAACCATCGTACTATCTTGATTAGGTAAAAAAGTTATTCGCGAAGACATTTTGAAAGAAACCACCGTTGAAAAGAACCTTTGGTGACCTATGGAGCCTAAGCTACTGACCTGAGGCGAGTTTACCTCTAAAAAAAATTGACGTCGGCGATTATTTTTTCGCCCGAAAAAAAAATGACGGCGACTTTCACCAACGCACGAGAAGAAAAAAATCGCCGACCTAAAAAATAAACTGACAGAGTTACTGACGGCGAGTTTCACCAACAGTCAATGCGGCGAAAACGGTAGCCATAATTGCGCCATTGTTTGTAGAAAAACGACTGAATGAAATAGGGCCCCCGGCGCAGTTTTTCTTAACTACATTGCCGTCGGTCGTCGTCATCGTCGCGCTGCATGCCTATGCCTTGGGACGTTCTGAAAGTTGTTTATAGTATCTGTATTTATTAGTGGTAGTTGTAGTTTGTTCTTTATCCTGGCATTTTTCTTTCTTTGGGTGAGGGGGGTAGGGCTGCTTCGTGGGTTCGGTCACTATGCTGGGTGTTCTGGAGGACGAGTAGCTGCAGTACAGTTTCGAGACCGAGGCTTTGAGGGTGAAACTGGGAGACACCGTCGCCTGAGAAGGGAGGGGGGTTTTGAGGGAGCGGATAAATTTGGAGATCTGGTTCTCCCTGATCCCTGATCAGGGATCAAAGATCCCTGTGGTTGAAGATTTTCGGTAAGTTTTCTTTCTAATTTGAATTGTTAGGCCGATTACACACAGAAGCTTACAATTACAAATGTTTGTAATTACAAACACAAGGAAATATTACAAACCGCACAACAAGTCTTTCACAGACATTCGCCACACCCTGAATTACACATTGTAAAGATGTTTGTAAACAAATATTTGTAAGCAGAAAAGTCTGTAATCAAGAACGTTTGTTTTAAAGCTTATGCTAGTGCAAGTTATTTGATCGTTAACATTTTTGTTTAGCAACTATTTTTGATTGTGGTTTATTGTTGTATTCAAATAAAATTAGTTATAGTGAGAATCATCTTCCTAATTAAAATTGTATCGGAATGCAATGCAAACCCTGACCGTAAAAATATCGCTAGGTAAGCAGATTTGCCATTCACCGGGAGGCGTGAGAACAACACTACTCTCAAAATACAAATCTTAAATTTTATCGAGATAATCCCCACAACCATTTTTTCACCTAACCTAGACGATTTCCTACGGCGAAAGGGGTGAATTTTCACCGCACAAGACATCGTTGACCGCTAGAGCGCACTTCATGGGACACACTTTCAGCCCCCCATCCCGTTCCAGCCCATTCAGCCAGACCCAAACCCCGGTCCAATCCGAATTCATAATTGATGCCCCATCATCATTTCCTCTTTATTACTCTTTAGTTCGGAAATTATATCAAAGACCATCAATTACCATTCCCACCCGTTTCAGCATATTTCACTTTTGTGGTGTTAATTATATGGTCTGTCCCAAACCCCGCTCCAACCCGTTACATTTCCAAAAATGCCTCATTTTCACCCATTCCATCCCCGTTCCCATTCCCATACGGGATTCCCATTCCATGAAGGGCTCTATTGACCGCCGTCAATTTTATCCCCATGCGGTTTACCCACGCGGAGGAGCCACTCACATACTAGCGTAATCGGTAAGGCACTGGATTGCAAAGCTGGAGATCCCTGTCCGAATCTCTCGGGAAATACAACTTTTCGGCGAGTATATGTGAATTCAAATAACAGTGATTGACCCAAGTATTTATGACCTTGGGATGTATCATATTTTGTTTACAAAAATGTCAAAAGACAGCAGACAAGAAAGATACAAGAATACTTGGAACATGTTTTAACGTGTGTTACATTTTACATTACTTTATTACGTTACATTATATACAATATTCAAATATGTATGTGGAACATGTGTCAATATATTAAACATTATGTCTTTCAACATTTCACTGTACATATGATTTACATGTCACGTGTCATGCCTTTAAAACAGTAACATGCAACTATATCAGGTATCGTTATTGTGTGTGACGTCATCAATATCAGCTGTTCCTGGCCGCTTTACAAAAATAACAGACGGCGCCGTCAGTGTTTTTTTTTCGTTTGTGAAACTCGACTCGTGTCCGCAGTTTGTTTAGCGGCAATAACTTTGTATGCGTGCGACGATTATTTTGTTTGGTAAAACTCACCTATGATCTAAAATTCGAAGACTGCTTGGCGACTGCATGTTTCAAGAGCTTTTGATTGCTTTTCCGTTTGTTACTTCTACCATTGTTCATCAGATAATTGGAAGCGTCTGGGCAGACTACAAAGCTGGCCAAATTTGGCTTCTAGTGATGATATCAATAAGCGAAAAATTTAACGAATATACTTCGATGAATTTTGTTTTGAGCTTTTCAATCCCTTTTTCCGGTCTTAGCTCTTTTAGCTTCGAGCTAGAAGGGGTCATTTGTCATTTTGACCCTATACACACACACACACAAGGGGAAGTTGTCTCAGTGGCTCATCCGGGAGCTGGCTAAAGATTTCGTCCAAACTAAATTTATGTTGGCGTGCCTGTGAGATTTATACGACAGCCGTCAGTCCCTGAAATACATCGCGTCAGATTGCCGACCACAATGCGTCACCGATACCATCTTTTGACGGCCAATACTTTCATCACGCAGCTCCAGATGTCACTGAGATTTGTCGGGTAGTGGGTTTTAAAAGACTGACCGGAATCGTAAGCACGTTAAAAATAGTGTGTAGTTGTATTTTGCGCTGGTCGTAGGCAAAATCCTACTTTTGACATATGTGGGGACCGGTCCGTTACTCCGTTACTCCGTTACTAACTAAGTTACTTTTTGGTAACGAAGTAACGGACTCGTTACATTTTGTTTATAGTAAAGGACTGAGTAATGGAAGTTACCTTTGTGGTCCGTTACTTCGTTACCTTTTAGTCCGAAGAGATCGAAGTTTCACCCCCACACTTTCATGTGCGTTCCTAAGATGCTGAAACAAATATGAAATAAGCCGTTCAAGTTAATTAGGTTTTCTCTCAAATCATGTCAGAACGTAAGCCAATTTACGGCCGATTTCAGCGGTTTGGGAGTGCCCCTTTGGTCTCCATTGAATCCGGCGATGCCAAAATCTTAACTCTTTAGTTCGGAAATTATATCAAAGACTTTGCTTTCAATCATAGCTCTACTATATACAGATTACAGTCACAGTTCTCTATGCAAGGCAAACCGGCAGCTTAACAAAAAGTCGCACCTGGTGCCATCTAGTGCCATGGTCTGACACCTCGCGGCAGCATTTTTTTTCTTCCCCGGAGCGGCCTAAAGCCATATTCCGGGGAATGGTGGTGGTGGGGGGGGGAATTACTTCTGGCAATTTGCCAGGAAAAGAATTACGTTAAACCGGTTATGTGAACCCGGAGCAAGCTAGGGAATAGGGTATCTATTTTGCGTTAAGTGAATTGTTCAAAGTAAATATAATGTCTAACTTACGTTAAGTATTTCGTTCAAAGTCAAAATTAAGTAAAAACACGAGACACACCATACATACATATTTTATTCCATGCACACACAGACACACATACAATTGGACATACACTTGTGAAAAGGTGTTAGTGTTGACGGAGCACGGGGTGCCATCATTGCAGCAACGGGAGACTTTTGCCAGTCTCCCTGGCTCCGGCACTCCGTCGAGGACCTGGTTTGTGGGATGTATTTTGCAGGAGAAAAGTCCTAAATAATATTAAAAAAACGGCGCCTAACGCAAAGGGGAAAAACCTGCGCAGATGAGTCAAAATTACGCTAGGTAAAAAGCCCCTGATATATTTGATTAACTAATCGTGTTTGTAAAAGAAATAAAATGAGGAGGCCAATCATTCATAATAATTATCACCTAACAGCGTTTGAAGATTCAATGTGATTCGATTGTGTTGCGTGTAATCAATTATTTTCTGACGTTTGTCATTGTGCACCGGGCACAATGACAACCACAAGTAATAAGTAATGTTTAATTGTATAGCGCGGGTAACCTGGAGCAGTTTTGGCAATTTGGGGGCGGAAGATTGTCGAGAATATAATAATGCGTAATTTGTGTATGACCGAGGCGGAGGCGTGCTAATACTATTTCTTTTCTCTACAATTCTGGTGACTAGATATAAAATAATGGCTTGGTTTGATTGGATGCAGGTGAAAATGTGGAGCAGCGTCCCACTCGCGCTGGCGCAATATGTTAATTTGTTGATTTATGTAATTTAGAACGTCTGATAAAGGGCTTGGAAAGGTGGTTTTCTGGAGGAGATTGTAAACTTAATTTTGCGAGTCTGTCGGCTTCCTTGTTTCCCCGGGATACCGACGTGTCCCGGGATCCAGATAAATTAATGGTGCTGTGTTTGTTATTTAAATATTGATTAGCTGTCGAATTTTGAAGACTATCGGGTTTCTGCAATCAAGAACGGAGGAAATGCGAGGAGCGAGGCGGACGAATCTGTGCATATGATTACTTCTTTAAGTTTTTCCTTTCTAATATATATTAATGCTATTACAATTGCTGATGACTCTGCTGTGAACACGCTATTTATGTCTGGGAGGGCTGAAGTTATTGTTATTTTCGTTCGTGTAGTAAGCACCACCGGTTCGGCCGTCGCCCCGGGAGCTGTCTGTGTATATGCACGTGTTGTGTTGTGCTTTGTGTTCGTGGAAGTGTGTGTGTGTCTCTGCCGCCGTGACTGTATTTTTGTTGTGTGTGTAGAGGCGGTGTGTGTCTGGTGTTGTGTCGAGCCAGAGAGCGTGTGAGTAGTGGTGTTGGCATTGTGTTGATGTGTGGAATGTTGAATAGTGTGAGTGTTTGTGTGATTCTGTGACTGATAAGGGGATGTCGTTTTTGTAGTAGTGTTTGTCGTCTTGTGGTTCGGGGGTGGATTTAAGATGTGGAATGTTGGCGTGTGGGGTGAGAACTTGCTCTGGCGTAGAATCTGGAGTAGCATGTATTTGCGTCGGCGGCAGAGTGTGGAGATGTCTGTGTCGATGTGTAAGTTTGTGGTGTTGGTGGTGCGGCAGGCCCCAGTCACGATCCGCAAGGCAGCGTTCTGGACAGTTTGCAATTTTGTAATTTGTTTGGAACATATATCATCAAATAAGAATGCATTATAGTCCAGGATTGGGCGTATCAGGGAAGTATATAATTGGAGGAGAGTGGAGCGATCTGCGCCCCACTCTCGACCAGTTAATGACTTCATAATATTAATTCGTCACGTACATCTCTGCACTAAATCATTGAAATGTGGATGAACGAGAGACGAGTGTCTAGCGTTATTCCCAGATATTTGAATGATTTGACGAAAGGGATAATTTGATTGTTATATTTTAATGGAATGTAGGGTTCGACATATGCAGTTTTTTTTTCTCGAAAAATTAGTATGCCGATTTACTTGGAGAAATTTCCAGACCCCCATTGGTCGCACCATACCTTAATATCAATGAGCGCTAGTTGTAAAATTGTGCTGGCTTGATCGACACTGGAGTGGGAGAACCACACCGCCAGATCATCAGCGTACATTGCAAATTTGAAACCTTTGTCGATCTGGTTAATATTACTGAAAATGTCATTAATCATGATTCAAAATAGGGCTGGGGAGAGGACCGATCCCTGTGGGACAACGTGGTTCCTGATTTTGATTTGGGCAATATGTGTTGCCGCACCTTACATTAAAAGTCTGTTGTCTAAACAGTTTTGTTTATAAATTTGGCGAGTCTACCTCGGATTCCGGCCTTATGGACCTTTACTAAAAGTGCTGTCTTATTGACTCTGTCAAACGCAGCTCTCAAATCAAGGAAGAGGACGACCTTGATCTCTCTTCCTCGAAAGAGGCACTGGACAGAGTCAACAAGACCAACTAAATTTTCCGCAGTGGATCGACCAGGTCGAAAACCACTTTGGTATGGGAAAAGTAAATTATTTAATTCAATGTATGTCCTGATACGTTCATTAACCATGCGTTCGAATAGTTTTACATGCGCAACTAGTTGGAGAAATAGGGCGATAGCTAGCGGAAGAAGATTTAGGTTTGCGAGTTTTTTTTTGGGGGGGGGGTGGTGGGAGGGGAGTTGTTCTCGCCCACCCCGTGAGTCCAAGCCTATAGCTTATATGCCGCCGCGGGTGGGAGAGAGAATCACTCCCCTCCGGGGCGGGGAACCGAATGACTTGCGCCAGTAGCCAGACTCGAACCCGAACCCTTGGATTCCGAGTCAGACGCTCTACCAACTGAGCCACCCGGCCCCACCAGTTTTAGTTCGAACTCTGAGCTGAGCCTTCTTCTGAGCCTTCGAGCAGATCGGTATTACGCATGCGCATTTGCGCCAGCTCTAGAGGCCGGGACTGGTGGCGGCCTCAGCCGGCCTGGTGGACCATGCAGCCGCGCGAGAGAGCTGCGACATTTGCTGGAGCATCACATACCCGTAACGAATTATAACGCCAAAATTAAGTTATATCTCATGTAATATTGAATATTGTCCTGTATTCTTATGTGCTGAATATTCACTCTATCTAAGGAACACCGCAGTTCGATGAAACATTGTCACACAGGTTGCAGGGGATTCAAAAGTTGCCGCTTTACTGGGCCGGCAACGGTCTTCCCGCCGCCGCCGCTAGCAGACTGCGGTACGATAATAAAACATCATAATATGGATAACAGATGATAGTTTCAAACAAATATGTGTGTCAGATCGATAGATCAACATGTTCTCTTGTTCATGACTTTTTCTCGAAAACATTTCTCGAAGTTTTTTTTCTCTCGAAAAAAATTAGGTATGTGGAGAAATTTCCAGACCCCCATTGGTCGCACCATACCTTTATATCAATGAGCACTAGTTGTACAATTGTGCTGGCTTGATCGATACTGGAGTGGGAGAACCACACCGCCAGGTCATCAGCGTACATTGCAAATTTGAGACCTTTGTCGATCTGGTTAATATTACTGAAAATGTCATTAATCATGATTCAAAATAGGGTTGGCGAGAGGACCGATCCCTGTGGGACAACGTGGTCCTGATTTTGATTTGGGGAATATGTGTTGCCGCACCTTACATTACAAGAAATAGGGCGATAGCTAGCGGAAGAAGATTTAGGTTTGCGAGTTTTTTTTGGGGGGGTGGGAGGGGAGTTGTTCTCGCCCTTGCAGGGGATTCAAAGTTGCAGGGGATCCGTCGCTACGGCTCCTAGGAGCCGAATAATCGCTTTCAGGCCCAAAACATCCGGGCCTCAGATGGCTACCATTGGTCGGCACAGCGCGGCAGCGTCGGTTGAGAGGCTTTCGCCCGCTGGTGCCTCAGTAGCTGTGCTGAACGGGCGGTGGCGGTGAGGCGGCAGGCCGGCCGGGCCTCAGTCGGCTCGTAGTCGTTTGCTGTAGTATGGTAAACGTACTGGCGGGTGGATGGAAGAGCCGAGAATTTCGGTGATATGCCATAATAAAATGCACTGCGATGTGCAGAATGGGAATCACTCACACATCTTTTTTCTATGGCAACCAATGCATATTTCAAAGCACATTCTTCCTAAATAATAGGTG
>JAXIVJ010005816.1:0-71390 GCA_036785665.1 Chirona hameri
GTGCAGGTGCAGGTGCAGGTGCAGGTGCAGGTGCAGGTGCAGGTGCAGGTGCAGGTGCAGGTGCAGGTGCAGGTGCAGGTGCAGGTGCAGGTGCAGGTGCAGGTGCAGGTGCAGGTGCAGGTTGCAGGTGCAGGTGCAGGTGCAGGTGCAGGTGCAGGTGCAGGTGCAGGTGCAGGTGCAGGTGCAGGTGCAGGTGCAGGTGCAGGTGCAGGTGCAGGTGCAGGTGCAGGTGCAGGTGCAGGTGCAGGTGCAGGTGCAGGTGCAGGTGCAGGTGCAGGTGCAGGTGCAGGTGCAGGTGCAGGTGCAGGTGCAGGTGCAGGTGCAGGTGCAGGTGCAGGTGCAGGTGCAGGTGCAGGTGCAGGTGCAGGTGCAGGTGCAGGTGCAGGTGCAGGTGCAGGTGCAGGTGCAGGTGCAGGTGCAGGTGCAGGTGCAGGTGCAGGTGCAGGTGCAGGTGCAGGTGCAGGTGCAGGTGCAGGTGCAGGTGCAGGTGCAGGTGCAGGTGCAGGTGCAGGTGCAGTGCAGGTGCAGGTGCAGGTGCAGGTGCAGGTGCAGGTGCAGGTGCAGGTGCAGGTGCAGGTGCAGGTGCAGGTGCAGGTGCAGGTGCAGGTGCAGGTGCAGGTGCAGGTGCAGGTGCAGGTGCAGGTGCAGGTGCAGGTGCAGGTGCAGGTGCAGGTGCAGGTGCAGGTGCAGGTGCAGGTGCAGGTGCAGGTGCAGGTGCAGGTGCAGGTGCAGGTGCAGGTGCAGGTGCAGGTGCAGGTGCAGGTGCAGGTGCAGGTGCAGGTGCAGGTGCAGGTGCAGGTGCAGGTGCAGGTGCAGGTGCAGGTGCAGGTGCAGGTGCAGGTGCAGGTGCAGGTGCAGGTGCAGGTGCAGGTGCAGGTGCAGGTGCAGGTGCAGTGCAGGTGCAGGTGCAGGTGCAGGTGCAGGTGCAGGTGCAGGTGCAGGTGCAGGTGCAGGTGCAGGTGCAGGTGCAGGTGCAGGTGCAGGTGCAGGTGCAGGTGCAGGTGCAGGTGCAGGTGCAGGTGCAGGTGCAGGTGCAGGTGCAGGTGCAGGTGCAGGTGCAGGTGCAGGTGCAGGTGCAGGTGCAGGTGCAGGTGCAGGTGCAGGTGCAGGTGCAGGTGCAGGTGCAGGTGCAGGTGCAGGTGCAGGTGCAGGTGCAGGTGCAGGTGCAGGTGCAGGTGCAGGTGCAGGTGCAGGTGCAGGTGCAGGTGCAGGTGCAGGTGCAGGTGCAGGTGCAGGTGCAGGTGCAGGTGCAGGTGCAGGTGCAGGTGCAGGTGCAGGTGCAGGTGCAGGTGCAGGTGCAGGTGCAGGTGCAGGTGCAGGTGCAGGTGCAGGTGCAGGTGCAGGTGCAGGTGCAGGTGCAGGTGCAGGTGCAGTGCAGGTGCAGGTGCAGGTGCAGGTGCAGGTGCAGGTGCAGGTGCAGGTGCAGGTGCAGGTGCAGGTGCAGTGCAGGTGCAGGTGCAGGTGCAGGTGCAGGTGCAGGTGCAGGTGCAGGTGCAGGTGCAGGTGCAGGTGCAGGTGCAGGTGCAGGTGCAGGTGCAGGTGCAGGTGCAGGTGCAGGTGCAGGTGCAGGTGCAGGTGCAGGTGCAGGTGCAGGTGCAGGTGCAGGTGCAGGTGCAGGTGCAGGTGCAGGTGCAGGTGCAGGTGCAGGTGCAGGTGCAGGTGCAGGTGCAGGTGCAGGTGCAGGTGCAGGTGCAGGTGCAGGTGCAGGTGCAGGTGCAGGTGCAGGTGCAGGTGCAGGTGCAGGTGCAGGTGCAGGTGCAGGTGCAGGTGCAGGTGCAGGTGCAGGTGCAGGTGCAGGTGCAGGTGCAGGTGCAGGTGCAGGTGCAGGTGCAGGTGCAGGTGCAGGTGCAGGTGCAGGTGCAGGTGCAGGTGCAGGTGCAGGTGCAGGTGCAGGTGCAGGTGCAGGTGCAGGTGCAGGTGCAGGTGCAGGTGCAGGTGCAGGTGCAGGTGCAGGTGCAGGTGCAGGTGCAGGTACAGGCACAGGCACAGGCACAGGCACAGGCACAGGCACAGGCACAGGCACAGGCACAGGCACAGGCACAGGCACAGGCACAGGCACAGGCACAGGCACAGGCACAGGCACAGGCACAGGCACAGGCACAGGCACAGGCACAGGCACAGGCACAGGCACAGGCACAGGCACAGGCACAGGCACAGGCACAGGCACAGGCACAGGCACAGGCACAGGCACAGGCACAGGCACAGGCACAGGCACAGGCACAGGCACAGGCACAGGCACAGGCACAGGCACAGGCACAGGCACAGGCACAGGCACAGGCACAGGCACAGGCACAGGCACAGGCACAGGCACAGGCACAGGCACAGGCACAGGCACAGGCACAGGCACAGGCACAGGCACAGGCACAGGCACAGGCACAGGCACAGGCACAGGCACAGGCACAGGCACAGGCACAGGCACAGGCACAGGCACAGGCACAGGCACAGGCACAGGCACAGGCACAGGCACAGGCACAGGCACAGGCACAGGCACAGGCACAGGCACAGGCACAGGCACAGGCACAGGCACAGGCACAGGCACAGGCACAGGCACAGGCACAGGCACAGGCACAGGCACAGGCACAGGCACAGGCACAGGCACAGGCACAGGCACAGGCACAGGCACAGGCACAGGCACAGGCACAGGCACAGGCACAGGCACAGGCACAGGCACAGGCACAGGCACAGGCACAGGCACAGGCACAGGCACAGGCACAGGCACAGGCACAGGCACAGGCACAGGCACAGGCACAGGCACAGGCACAGGCACAGGCACAGGCACAGGCACAGGCACAGGCACAGGCACAGGCACAGGCACAGGCACAGGCACAGGCACAGGCACAGGCACAGGCACAGGCACATGCACATGCACATGCACATGCATATGTATATGTATATGTATATGTATATGTATATGTATATGTATATATATATATATATATATATATATATATATATATATATATAAAATTGTATGTGCAATTTAATTTAAAAAAAGAAGCAAATGGTAGTTGCTAAAAACAGGTAAAATGCATTTTGGGAAGATACAAATGGCAACTTTTACTCCCACTTTGGGGGGGGGCAAAAACATACTTTTGCCCCCCCCCCCCCCCCCCCGACTTTTCGTTTGGGGGGGGGGGGTAATTGCCTATTTTGCCTTCTCTCCCTTTATCCGCCTCTGCTGCACATTGCACAAGACATCGTTGACCGCTGCAATTCTATCGCCATGCGGTTTCTCCGCGCGGAGGCGCCCCTCACATCATAACGCAATCGGTAAGGTGCACTGTGGCTGCACTTCAAAGCTGGAGATCCCTGTTCGAATCTGTCGGGGAAATAACTTTTTTTTGGCAAGTTTGTAATTGCAAACATTTCCTCACTTCCATCAACCTTTTAAGAAATAGACATGTGCAATTGGAAACATTCTTACAAACAATATCTTTGTATACTAGTTTGTAAATAGTAAATTGAGATTTACTGCCCTGGGGTTTTGTTAAATCCAAACTACAAACATGTGTACAAATTATTTGTAATAACAAATAAATTATTTGTAATTATACACTTTTTGGCTGTGTGAAATTGGCCTGTGGTTGTTTTTGTTTGGCACCACAATATCACCAGAAAAGAAAGATGTGTGCTTAGAAAGCACTCGGATCTTGGCTGCGCCCACACCTGTTCCAGACAAATTGTGTGGCCTTAAAAAAGTCGTTCAGTATCTCACGTAGTTTTGCTTCACAAATGTCGGTCAGTTCAAAGCTTGATTCCACTTTTACTATACTCGCACTTAATTCGATAGCACGCACTACATATTTGTTCCCCCTTTTGACAGCAGTCCTCCTCTTATTACGGCGTCCAAAAAGTAAGTCTTGCAAAGATGTACTTCCATCCCGCCACACTTCCGACGCCACACTAAAAGTCACATGTGACCTGCGTGCAGTCACGGTCAGCGCCTGCCTCTGGTGTATTCCCTTCTTGCACGCGAAATGTCTGTAATAACGCATGACAAATGGCATGTCTCGCCGGTCATCTGCCCTTCTTACCTGTGTGAAATGACTGCGGCTATTTACCCGACCTAGCTCCAGCTGAGGCCAATTTCACAAAGCAAAAACAAATTGCAATTACAGAGAATTTCTTTTTTATTACAAATAATTTGTACACATGTTTGTAGTTTTGATTTCACAAAACCCCAGGGCAGTAAATCTCAATTTACTATTTGCAAACTAGTTTACAAAGATATTGTTTGTAAAAATGTTTGCAATTGCACATGCTCTATTTCTCAAAGGTTGACGGAGGTGAGGAAATGTTTGCAATTACAAACTTGTAATTCCAGTGGGTCAGGGGTTCTGAATTTCAGAAACGGCATCGATAGTTGACGTTGTTTGACTGTTCATGCTATTTTCTTGGTGAGGTTGTTGCGTTGCCGAGGTTGTTTGGGTAATGGTTTAGTTACACATAGGTATAGCTGCCAAAAAGGTTATTTATCGAGAGATTCGAACAGGGATCTCCAGCTTTGAAGTCCAGTCACAGTGCACCTTACCGATTTCGTGATGATGTGAGGGCCGAGGGACTCCTCCGCGCGGAGAAACCGCATGGCGATAGAATTGCAGCGGTCAACGATGTATTGTGCAATGTGCAGTGAACCTTCACCATTTACGACGTAGGAAAACGGTCGTATTAGGTGAAAAAATGGTCGAGAAATTCAACGATCTTTCTTTTAAGAGTAGTTCTGTTGTTATGCTCCGCCACCCGGTGAATGGGTAAATTCTGTTTACTCTAATTGCCTACGGAGATGTATTTTTACGATCAGAGTTTGCATTCCGATGAAATGTTAATTAAAATATAATTCTCACTATAACGAATTTTATTTTGCATACAAAAATAAACCACAATGTAAATACTTGCTCAATTAATTTGTTAACAATCAAACTATTTGTCATTAGCATCAAGTTTAATACAAATGTTCTTGATTTAAAGGTTTCTGCTGTACTATTATTTGTGTTTACAGCTTTCTTTACAATCGGTAATTCAGAGGTGGTGAATGTTTTTGAAATGGCTTTTTGTGAGGTTTCCAATATATTCTTGCGTTTGTAATCGCAAACATGTGTAATTACTAACTTCTTTGTGAAATTGGCCTCTGATCGCGGCCGCCTGGCCGCCCATCCGCGCCGACACGGGTGGCCGGGCGGAACATGAGGTTACTAAAAGCTAAATCACTTTTGACGGACGTGTGATGCCGCCATAACGTTTTCGGGCGACAGCATGGAAATTGAATGTTGAATGGTATACAGTCAGTTTCGAAGTGATACTGATTGTGCGTTTTTGCAAGTATATACAAACATTGTGGTCTACAAATATATTTGACACTTTGTAAAAGTTCAAAGTTTGCTAAATATCCCCTTTAAAATAATCTTCCAAAATCAACTACGTTGTCACCAATCGATTGCGCACGTTTGGGAAAATCAAGTAATACCTTTACTTTTTGTTTTTGTGTTAGCGAACACGATTTAGCACTTATCAAATGTTGTGGAAGAATTTGGGCAAAATAATGGTTTCACGCGGTATCTAGAAACCTCTGGCTTTGTGGACATGCCGATCGAACACTGAATGACAACAAATGATTCAGAATGTGTCTGCCTATAGTCAGATCAATTTGGAACTACAAAATGTTAGTAGCAAGCGAGTTCGAATATGTCGAGAAATCGAATATTGGCCACGTCTGAACCCCAATAGACACTGCGCGATGGCTCGTTCTTGATGAATGCACCATAGACTCAGGCAAGCGTAGACGGCGATAATTTTGGTATTGCTGCGCTGCTGCGAAGTGGGGTAACTGGTAACTCAACGACCATGGCATGTTTGATGGCACCGCATGGCGCCGCAGCCGGGACATTCGACCTATAGTCTTATCTTACGTGCATGTTATCCCGTCGTCCGTCACAGGCCTCCTACTATCAATCAGTAAGGCGCCGTAGTTGGCGATGAACGAGCGAGCGTCAAGGAAATGTATGGGGAATTTCAACTCGATCGTGCAAGTAGTTTCTGAGATACAAAAAAAGGTGCGCACGTGCGCACGTGCAGAGGTACCCACCTTTTACTTGTGGGAAAGTGGAGGCTGAGAGGTCCCTAACCGCACACCAAATTTGAACACAATCGGCTCAGTCGTTCCTGAGATATAGAATAGGGGTGTGCACGTGCGCACGTGCAGAGTCACCCCACCCCTGAGTTGTGTGAATGTGGCGGCTGAGAGGTCTCTAACCACACACGAAATTTGCACATAATCTGCCCAGCCGTTGCGTAGTTATTGCGATCAAATTCTTTTCAACACCCCTCACGCGGCACGCGGCACGCGCAGTGGTAGTCACCAACATGAGTCGGCACTGGTCTCAAACAGGGTAGGTTAGATCGGGCTGCTAAGCAAAGAAGTCCGCTTTCAATCGGACGTGCCGTTGCAGATATATGAGCTTCTCAAAAGCGTCGCCACGGGCCGGGTTGTTCATAATCAGTTTTTCCCATACGTCACGGAAGGACGAGCGAGCGCGAATGTCCTTTGCTTCCTTTGCACTAGGGCTCAGCCAGCCGTGTGACGGTCGGTCGTTGTTTTATGTTCCTCAGGAGCCCCACGTGTCCACACGACCAGGCATGTGACAGCAAGTCATTCGATTCGCCCTGCCGGCTCCCGGACGCCCTAATCAACCTGCAGGCGTGGACCCCGGCCAGCTATGACCTGGAGTCCTGGTCGCAGCACAATGTCATGTATGCTGGCCGGCTGGGACCGGCAGCGAGGTTAGTATTACATAACAACACTGCACGAGCCGAACAAAGTCATTTTTGCTCTTGAATTTTTTTCTTTCTTGTGTGTTGATGTTGATTTGTAGTTTTTAATAACATGTACTTGTTGGTAATCCGAGAATGTTCAATGTTCATGCTCTTGGGCGCATTTACACTAACAATAGCAGCCTCACAGAGCCTGTTTCTATAAGTATCTCTAAGTATCTCTATAGGTGTATGCTTCGATAGTTTCGATAGTAAGTTAATTCGATAGTTCGATAGTTAGTTACTTCAGCCAAAACATTAGTTATATTGTTTGTATTTTATGACTGATGTTTTGGTTTTATATTTTAATATCCACCTAGTTCATGAATGTACCTTTCAGGAGTCGTTTTATCTTCAGTTCTGCATCCCAAAGTGGCATGCCATATTTATCTCGTTGAGTCGTGCCCCACTAGAACATAAATATGCACCATCGATGTTAATGACTGCCACCATCCTAGCTGTTTGCCATCCATCATATGTACGTATTATGAATTCACATTACATTACATCGTCCAACAATGCCTGAGTCTGCACCTTCATCCTCCCCTCCTGCTGTCACCGGCAGCACCACTGCTTCCCTTCCCTCACCAAGCCCCCCCCCCCTCTTGCTGTTACCGGCAGCACCACTGCTTCCCTTCCCTCACCAAGCCCCCCCCCCTCTTGCTGTCACCGGCAGCACCACTGTCTCCCTTCCCTCACACCCATCCCCATCCTGCTGTCATCGGCAGTACCACTGCTTCCCTTCCCTCACCAAGTCCCCCCCCCTCTTGCTGTCACCGACAGCACCACTGCTTTCCTTCCCTCACCAAGCCCCCCCCCCCCCTCTTGCTGTCACTGGCAGCACCACTGCCTCCCTTCCCTCACACCCATCCCCATCCTGCTGTCATCGGCAGCACCACTGCTTCCCTTCCCTCACCAAGCCCCCCCCCCTCTTGCTGTCACTGGCAGCACCACTGCTTCCCTTCCCTCACCCAGCCCCCCCCCCTGCTGTCACCGGCAGCACCACTGCTTCCTTTCCCTCACCCAGCCCCCCTCACTCTTGCTGTCACCGGCAGCACCACTGCTTTCCTTCCCTCACCCAACCCCCTCCCCCCCCCCACCCCCTCCTCCCTGATGTCACCGGCAGCACCACTGCTTCCCTTCCCTCACACCCCTCCCTCCTGCTGTCACCGGCAGCACCACTGCTTCCCTTCCCTCACCGAGCCCCCCCCCCCCCCCTGCTGTCACCGGCGGCACCACTGCTTCCCTTCCCTCACACCCCTCCCTCCTGCTGTCACCGGCAGCACCACTGCTTCCCTTCCCTCACCGAGCCCCCCCCCCCCCCTGCTGTCACCGGCAGCACCACTGCTTCCCTTCCCTCACACCCCTCCCCCTCTTGCTGTCACCGGCAGCACCAGTGCTTCCCTTCCCTCACCGAGCCCCCTCCCTGCCTCCCCCTGCTGTCATCGGCAGCACCACTGCCTCCCTTCCCTCACCGAGCTCCCTCCCTGCCTCCCCCCTGCTGTCATCGGCAGCACCACTGCTTCCCTTCCCTCACCAAGCCCCCCCCCCCCCCCTCTTGCTGTCACCGGCAGCACCACTGTCTCCCTTCCCTCACACCCATCCCCATCCTGCTGTCATCGGCAGCACCACTGCTTCCCTTCCCTCACCAAGCCCCCCCCCCCCTCTTGCTGTCACCAACAGCACCACTGCTTTCCTTCCCTCACCAAGCCCCCCCCCTTGCTGTCACTGGCAGCAGCACTACCTCCCTTCCCTCACACCTATCCCCATCCTGCTGTCATCGGCAGCACCACTGCTTCCCTTCCCTCACCAAGCCCCCCCCCCCCTCTTGCTGTCACCGGCAGCACCACTGTCTCCCTTCCCTCACACCCATCCCCATCCTGCTGTCATCGGCAGCACCACTGCTTCCCTTCCCTCACCAAGCCCCCCCCCCCCCTCTTGCTGTCACCAACAGCACCACTGCTTTCCTTCCCTCACCAAGCCCCCCCCCCCTTGCTGTCACTGGCAGCACCACTACCTCCCTTCCCTCACACCCATCCCCATCCTGCTGTCATCGGCAGCACCACTGCTTCCCTTCCCTCACCAAGCCCCCCCCCCCCCCCTCCCCCTCTTGCTGTCACCGGCAGCACCACTGCTTCCCTTCCCTCACCCATCCCCCTCACTCTTGCTGTCACCGGCAGCACCATTGCTTTACTTCCCTCACCCAGCCACCCCCCCCCACCCCCCTCCTCCCTGCTGTCACCGGCAGCACCACTGCTTCCCTTCCCTCACACCCCTCCCTCCTGCTGTCACCGGCAGCACCACTGCTTCCCTTCCCTCACCGAGCCCCCCCCCCCCCCCCTCCCTGCTGTCACCGGCGGCACCACCGCTTCCCTTCCTTCACACCCCTCCCTCCTGCTGTCACCGGCAGCACCACTGCTTCCCTTCCCTCACCGAGCCCCCCCCCCCCTCCCTGCTGTCACCGGCAGCACCACTGCTTCCCTTCCCTCACACCCATCCCCATCCTGCTGTCACCGGCAGCACCACTGCTTCCCTTCCCTCACCGAGCCCCCTCCCTGCCTCCCCCTGCTGTCATCGGCAGCGCCACTGCTTCCCTTCCCTCACCGAGCCCCCTCCCTGCCTCCCCCCTGCTGTCATCGGCAGCACCACTGCTTCCTTTCCCTCACCAAGCCCCCCCCCCTCTTGCTGTCACCGGCAGCACCACTGTCTCCCTTCCATCACACCCATCCCCATCCTGCTGTCATCGGCAGCACCACTGCTTCCCTTCCCTCACCCAGCCCCCCCCCCCCCTGCTGTCACCGGCAGCACCACTGCTTCCCTTCCCTCACCCAGCCCCCCTCACTCTTGCTGTCACCGGCAGCACCACTGCTTTCCTTCCCTCACACCCCTCCCTCCTGCTGTCACCGGCAGCACCACTGCTTCCCTTCCCTCACACCCCTCCCTCCTGCTGTCACCGGCAGCACCACTGCTTCCCTTCCCTCACACCCCTCTCTCCTGCTGTGTCACCGGCAGCACCACTGCTTCCCTTCCCTCACCGAGCCCCCCCCCCCCCCCCTGCTGTCACCGGCGGCACCACTGCTTCCCTTCCCTCACACCCCTCCCTCCTGCTGTCACCGGCAGCACCACTGCTTCCCTTCCCTCGCCGAGCCCCCCCCCCCCTGCTGTCACCGGCAGCACCACTGCTTCCCTTCCCTCACACCCCTCCCCCTCTTGCTGTCACCGGCAGCACCACTGCTTCCCTTCCCTCACCGAGCCCCCTCCCTGCCTCCCCCCTGCTGTCATCGGCAGCACCACTGCTTCCCTTCCCTCACCGAGCCCCTCCCTGCCTCCCCAACTCATGCTGCGTCCTGCAGGGCTACTTATCCCCTTCCCTCACCGCTGCACACTCGTGTTGCGCCACACAGGATCGGCTGGTTCCTGCAGGAGCGCGTCACAAACACCAGCAGCAGCATCGTGGACCACTGGAGGGCGTTTCAGCACCACAGCACGGCGCAGGTGTTTAACTACACAGAAGCCGAGTGGCAGCAACTGAAGCCGTACTTGCGGAGACATGATGACAGGTCAGTGCAGGGGCGTCGTCACAAACATTGTGAGGGGTGGTGGAGGGGGGGGGGGGGGGGGCAACCAGGTGTTTGGGTGCAGCCAGGTTTTTAGCCGCCCACTCCCATGTGTGGTAATGTTAAAATCCTTCAAATCTGTGGTGGGCGGGGGAGAGCGAGGCCGGGGTGATCCTGGGGGCCCGGCCCTCAGGTCCCCACGCTGCGACGCCCCTGGATCAGTGCAGCCAGGAAAGGACAGTCCGGTCCTATTGCTTCCGGAGTATGGAAGTAGGTTCTCCACAAGACCGGTGGGGTACATGTCAAATGCTTACACTTTAGCCCCCTATTTTACAAACGTTAAAGCAAAACAACTCGGTCGATATATCTCCATAAATCAGTTGTGTCAGCCTCACAAATACTTTTGATGAGCTTCAAACGCTGCAGCCAAACGGCACTAGTATGTTTCAATGTGACTGACTGCTTTTGCGAGGAACATCGTTGTATGGAAATAGTGATTTTTCAATTGACCTTTTTTCCTCGTATTCAAATGCAAAATGTTCAAGACGTAAATTTTTGGTAATTTTTAATACAAGCCATTATAATAAATCCAACAAATATGTGCGTCTTGGCGATATTAAATTTGAACATGGGGGGAAAAGTCAGTTGGCAATTACCTATTATTTACACGACACAAGTACCTATATGTTTCGCTTGCCTGAAACCGACATGTTATCCTCAGCCTGGACTGTAGGTTGGTAATCCCCGTGGTCTTCTCAATTTTTTTTTTTTTTTTTTAGTCCGAATGTTTTTGAATGGATGTATTTCCGAGGTCAGGACCCACGCTAAGCATAGCTTGTTGCGCAGGCCCTGACCCCACCACCCGATAAAGCAATTCTTGGCGTCCGGCAGAATTTAGAAGCGAAAGTTTTACGTGCCCGACATACCTGGACACGGTACACGTAGTTTGGTAGCTGTTTGGGCATCAATTACCCACATTGTGTGAAATTCTTGACCACGGGTCATCTCAGTTCAGGTCACCAGGCCAGGTCACGTCCAAAAAGTGTGTGGTCGTACCACAGTACAGTTTTTGGACGATCAGTTTCAAACCTACAGGATTTCAGAAGGTCATGGGTACCTACAATTCGTTTATCTCGGATTTTGTATATCAGTGACCTAAGGTCGGGTTAATTTTGTGACCTCCCCATTATAAGTCAATGGGGAAATATGCAAATGCTTCCTATTCCAAGGATACGCATGATATCAGTCCAATTAATTATGGATCATGCTATCATAGGCCATTATTGATTATCCAGGTGCAATTCAGTGAGCTCTACAGGGTGCCGAGGTCATCTGAGGTCACCAACACTTGTATGTCAATAACTCTCGACATAATGAAGATAGTTAAGTGAAACCAGCACCAATGTGTTTGTCTCGTCGAGACACGTCTCCCAATATGCAACATGGCCTACTTGGGCCACCACTTGACCATGACCTGAGGTCAATTTTTTTAAGTTGACCCTTAACTGGTGAACTTGAATATGATTCGAAGTGAATTCACAAGAAAAACACAATGGCTTCAAAATTATTACCTTATCCTATTTAGGTGAAAAGTTATTTGCGAAAAACAATTTTGCCAAAAATAGCCTTGTTTGCCTTTGAATGACCTCTGGAGCTTAAACTATTGACCTGAGCTAAATTCTGAGGACACACTATCGATTGCATGTTTTCAAGAGCTGTCTATTTCTCCTAGCTATCATAGTTCTTGAGATATTTGGTTGTTTCTGGAGCAAAGTCCTGAAACTGACAAATATAACCTTTGTGACCTCTGGTGACCTCAATATTGACCTGAGCCAAAATAGTTTCAAAATGATTTTTGACGAGCTTACGAACGGTATTTTCGTTCTCTGTCTACGTCCCATAAGATCCGACTTCGAGGGGGCGTCGAAGCGCCCCCCCCCCCCCCCGCACGGCGAAGGTGGCGCCGAGCACCGGCACGGCGCGGATTAATTTACATATTTTGACCCATCGTTTGTGCCATCTTCCATTACATCTGACCTTGATGCCTTTTATGTTGGTGATTGTGTTATGTTATTTTTATATGGAAACGTATCTGTTCAGATGAAATGATTTAATGAATCAAGAAATAGTTACGGTAGAAATAGCTATCGTATACCCGCAACGTTGCGTACGAAATACTTGTTCATTTCTTATGAAATCATGTCAGTTGTTTTCGTTCGCCCAAAATCAATATTGCCGTTCCGTCTGTGTGTTACATACGGTTACACAATGTTGCTGTGCTAAAACTGTTATGACCGTGCCTCCCGATCCCAGACGGAATGGAATGACAACATTGTTTCGGAATGTGCACTATTTGTTCAAATAACACGTTTAAGCAGCGAAGAACAGCATATGCATAGCCTGCTGAAGCTACTAAAACCTGTCCCGGATTATCGCAAGAGGAACCTATGTGCGACTGAACCACTTCCAAGACTGTACTAGGATCACGTGATTATTTCCGCATGCCAAGAACAAGTGTTATAGCATGTAGCCCAGCGCAACAACCAATTTGAATTTATGCGTCTTCGCTACTCTTGAACCTGTTAATAATTACGGTAGTGTTGCCTCTATATTTTCAGTCAAAGCTATCACAATACATATATCTGGTTGTAATGGTGGAACGTGTTGCTTTTCTCAACAGGTACAATTGTGAAGATTCACGCTGTCAGGACGGCGTATTCATTCCCGACATATGTGGAGGCATTCACTGTGCTGCACTCCTGGCCTCGACATCTAGTACGTACAGTATGAACACTTACATATATCATGTGCGGGTTACTCGTGCAATGGTTTGATCTCCACGTCGCCACATGGTTAAGCGCCATGTAAATAATAGAATAGATAAATCCGGCTTGGTATAAGTAGACATGAAGTTAGGCATTGGACTTGTTTATTGATGTCAGTGGTGAAACCGACACACAAACCATTTTAGCGACAGTCATATGTCAAGTATTTGACATATTTAAAGGTCAGAAACAAGGTATTTCGTAATGTAGTTTGAGTGTGTAATGCTACGTACTTATTTAAATCCATATACAAATCACATACACACACACACACACACACACGCACACGCACACGCACACGCACACGCACACGCACACGCACACGCACACGCACACGCACACGCACACGCACACGCACACGCACACGCACACGCACACGCACACGCACACGCACACGCACACGCACACGCACACGCACACGCACACGCACATGCACGCACGCACCACACAAAATGAACAACAGCCTGGTATGAAGAACAAATGAAGATCAAGGGCAAGTCATGGACTAACAGTTACTAACTACAACCTCGCGCTTCATTGCTGCGTCCTTTGCACAAACAATGTTATTTCAAACCATTGCTTTTTACCTTTCAGATCAGTCTGGTTACGCCATCGATCTTATCATCAAGTATAGACTTCAAGTGAAAGTGTTCTGGGTGGGAGATCATTTGGCAGACATCATAATGCAAAGGACTGACACCAACAAGTAAGTATCATATCGTGCAAGGGGCGTGTCATTCTCTAACTCACTATACTGTTTTGATTTTGTTTTTGCATGACTGTGCCGCACCGCGTTGTTACATTTCGAGCAGGGGCGTCGCCGAGCATTTTTGAGTGGGAGGTTGGCTGAAAAGACGAAAAATACCCCCATTTTGTGCGTGTATGTGTATGTGTTACGTGCCTTTATAGCATTTTTTTTAATGTGGAATTTCATGTTATAGTAGGTACTTGTTATTTAGCGCCGTCAAGCGGCGCGCTTTTTTTAACGGGTTTTCCTAATAAAAACCCAGAAATATAGGCGGTGGGCCATGTATAGGATAAGAAGCTAAACATGCTATAAATTCAATTTAGCGTTACGAGGAACCGAATACGATGACGATGGCTTAGTTATGATGATGGTCACCGATCTGACGCGCGAAGCGGCGTGAAACTTCTATTACCGAGCGGGCACGAAGCGCCCGTGAGGTTTATCGTCAACTTACTAGACAAATTTACATTTGACCCGGCCCGACCCGGCCGTACAGACGCTTTTCGGAAGCTAATAACTTTGCAACCACTTCTCCGATTGAGATCGGGTTTTCACTATTGGATAGGTTTATCAAATCAATTTTGTTTTTGGTATGGTGCGTTCTGATAAGGATGGTACCACAGCGCGTGGCACACGCAAACGTCGAAATGAACACAAATCATTCTTGATCAAAAATGGCTTTATTAATCTAAGCATGAATTTATACGATGAAGCATGCAGCGCTCAGTACGTACTCCCTTTTGGCGGATTCGAGAAAGGAGTTCATGAACAATTTAATACAACTTAATTTGTATGTTGGCATGCATGGAGGCCTGACAATTTTTATGGAGGACTAAAAAAACTAAAAGGACTATGTGTTACTACCACGTGAGCTCCCTTACCGTTTGATATTTCAAACCTGTTTTAGCTTTACCAGAGCACGCCCGCTCGGTCATCGCCCAAAAGGGCGTTTTACTGGTTTTAGGCCGTGGAAAACGACATTTTAATATTGGAACCAGACCGTGAGTGGAGCCAAGTCTCAGGTAACCCCTTTTCCTGGTTGGTTGCACACCTCGGTATGATACAAAATATATGAAATATATATGAAAAGGAATGTAGTTTTTCATATACATTAACCTCGGATAGTAAATCACGAGGACCGGTGGCAGTCAGCGCTCAATAGTACATATGATAATAATAACTGTATAGTGTATACATATGTACCCAACTGTAACAAACAACTGGTAACAGTGCAAATGGTTTGAAAGCAGCAAGGGGCAGAACGACTTTTCCGCGCATAAATTGTCCCTGTGGATCTAGAAGAGCCTGGGGGGATATGACTAGGGGAGATGGTCCTGGCCTCGTTCCCACTATTAGCTCTTTGATCAAGCAAGTTGGGCACCGCTGGAGCAGCTTCCGGGTGCCGATGTCCGCGTCTTTGCTTTGCATTCGCGTTGTCTTTTTCGGAACTCGGCAGACTAGCTAAACATGTAGCCCGCTTGAAAGTTAATATTTTATGAAGGGAGTGGGCCATGGTGGAACTCATTTTCCCATTTTCCAAATTTGTATAAGCAATTCCGAAACTTGTGTCATGCCGCGAAGCGGTGTTAAATGTTCACTTTTTGACTGTGGTACTTTGACTGCTGCAAAGGCAATTGTTACGATAAATTGTTAACTTCCCACGCAAAACGTGTGTGTGTGTGGGGGGGGTCAACCACTCTTCCTTCTGAGAGTGGCGGGTTGGGGGGACCGTTCCCCGACCCTCCCGTCGGCAACGCCCCTGCATTAACGTTACGGATTAAATTTCCTTCGTTTTCCTTTCGGAGCACCGCGGCGATGTGTCGAAGGGAAAACGAAGCAAATTTCATCCGTAACTGACTGAGCCCATTTCTACGTCGCAGGGGTGTAGGATCCTATCCAGTTGAGAGGGCTTCAGCCCCCCCCCCCCAACTTGGCTTCAGCCACCCCAATTTGGACGAGGAAGTGGGTCAATTCCGGGGAAAAATCTGTATTTTGGTGGATTTGATGGTACTTTAAACGATTTTTCCCAGCTCAGCCTCCCCCCTCAACTTTTCTGGGAAGCTACACCCCTGCCTTGTCGTATTTTTCATATTCCAATCGTGATTATAATAGGAATTACATGGAAACTAGAATCAGCTTCCGCCATACAAAGTGTGTGTTTGTGTGGGTGGGGGGGGGGGGGGGGCGGTCGTTTGCCATAAAAAGTGGGGGGTCGACCCCCCTTGTTTTCAAAAGTGTGTGTGTGTGTGTGGGGGGGGGGGGGGGGGGGGTCGCGACAACCCCCCCCCCCCCCTGTAAACGACGCCCCTGATTTCGAGATGTATGGTTACACATCTGTGTTACAACGCATTTACCTGTAATGGAATAGCGGCATTTTCGTACTGTGCTGCAAGACACCAAAGCAATGCGGAACAGTTCGTTATAACTGAAGACTATGCCGCAAGACACCAATGCAATGCGGAACAGTTCATTCTAACTGGAGACTGTGCCGCAAAACACCGATGGTTTCCGGTATAGCCTATAATTACAGGTAATGCACCCAACACCTATATAACACCCAACACCTTACACCCAACACGGATACAGAAGTTTCCATTCTACTGAAACTGCTTTGTCAGTTATTACGGACAACATCCTGTCAGCCATGGATGCATCTCAAATTTCGCTAGTTGTGCTATATGATCTGTCCAAAGGGTTTGACGTAAATCACCAGATGCTATTATCTAAGCTTCAACTTTACAACATAGACACAGTGGTTCGAGGCGTATCTGGCCGAGCACTCCCAGCAGGTGCAGGTCCGCGGAGCTGACGGACAGCCTGTCCGCTCTGTGTCGCTGCCCATCACCACTGGCGTGTATCAGGGCACTGCGCTGGGACCAATCCTGTTCTCGATCTTCTGCAATGATCTGGCATTGCACATCCCCGATGCTACGGTTGTGCAATATGCAGACGATGTCCAAGATGTAGTCAATGGCAGAAAACAACAGATCGCTGAGCTCATTTCGTCCATGGAGAGAATCCTCTCCGTGCTCGCTGATTGGTTTTGTACTTACGGCATGAAAGTCAACCCCACGAAAACCCAACTGATGGTACATGGCACCAAAAATGTTTTGCGTGACTTCCCGCCGGTTCAGATCAGGTTCGGGAACTCCATCATCTCCGAAAGTCCTACGGTAAAAAAAATATTGGGCTTACCATGGATACATTCCTATCTTTTGAACAGCATATCAATCAGTTGGTCGCCAAATGCACTGGAGTTCTCGTTTCGTTATTACACTCCAAACATGTTCTGTCTTCCTTTACAGTAGCTCATGTTGTCAATGCGCTTGTTATCAGTTTGATTCGCTACTGTGTTGACATATATGGTACCTGTGGTAAGACCCAGCTCCACCGTATTCAAAATTTGCTAAATTTCTGTGCGCGCGTGATTAGTGGTAGGCGTAAGTACGACCATATCAGCGATGTGCTCAGACAACTGAAGTGGCTGCGAGCGGAACAGCTGGTTAGCGACCACCAACTGTGCCTAGCTAAAACTGCTCTGGACACCGGTCTTCCACCAGATATCGCCGCTATGTTTACCTATGTCGTGACGCCGTATCATACCCGACAAACGGGCCTGTTGTGTCACCCACGGACGAAGACTTGTTCTGGTAAAAGGCGACTGGCTCACTGTAGCCCATTGTACAATCGGTTGCCATCTGAGATAAAGGGCTTGACCCGTCATGCTTTTAAACAGAAACTCAAGCAGTTGCTTATCCAAGAGACAACTGACGATGTGACGCCGTGAATAGTGTGGAATGTGTCTGTGGTGTGGTTGCTTTTACGCCTCTTTTTTAAGCCATCTGTTTTATCTAAGTGACGTGGGCTCAGAATAGCCATAGTACTGTGGATGTGTCCCGAAGTAATACATGAACATGAACATGAACATGCTGGAATGCAACGGTGCATTACGGAGATTGCAGATAATCGATCATTTTGCGGATTACCTAAGCATTCGTAGAATGTCTGATGAGTCAGGCATTCTGCATGTTGCTTGGCATACAAATTTAAGTATGTTAAGACATTAGGGTGTGTCATCAAACAAAAATATTAAAAAAAAAATATGATTACTATGGCGCATGGGCATACAATGATACAAAGATGATTGGTGACTAAGATTCCGCAAAATAATCGGCGTACATGTGGCTAAAGTCAATTTCCTAAGAGCCTAATCAGATGCATTAATGACACTAGCGCAACCTACTATCGTGTGTAATTATAGGTATCGCTGTGTTTGAACCGATGATTAATGAATGCAAATCCACGTGTTCGAAAGTAAAACCAGGCGAAATTGAAAATAAGCTACAAAAATCACAGCATCTTTGATTAAAATCACTTACATTATTATCATAAGCGTCAATGAATCCCGACATATTAGCCAATGACAGTGAAATGTTGTGCAAGTGTGCCTTATTACTAAACTCTGCAGTGACATGATTTGTATGCTGTATACTTCTCTGTCAAGGTGGCATCACAGTATTGATTTTATAAACATCATCAAAAGAAACATTTTCTTCCGTTTAAACATCATAGGTACACGGGAAAACACGACTCGACCACCCGTATGCCGTCAGCGCGAACGTCCCAAAAAGTGCATGAAATAATCAAGCTCAGCTGCCGTTCTGAAGCTTGGAAGTTGGAGCGGCTGCAATGGGCCGACAAAGAACTTAACCCCATCGGGAAAAGATCACTCACCCCACAACACATTCACAGACACACACAATGAAACAGTCTGTAGAGTAGAGCCACGTTCCAGATATACAGAATGTAGACTCTACAGACCAGTGGCGTACCGAGTATCAGGTCATAAAGACATAAAAGACATAAAGACATAAAAGAAAAGTGCAACAAAGAGCCTCTTGGGCCCATCCGAGGTTGCACCCCACCCCACCCCACCCCCACCCCCCCCCCCCCTCCACCAGTCTCGCCCCTTCAAATCACCTTACTCTACCTGCATAAAAGAAGGCTAATCCCACGAGTATTTATGAACTAATCCCTTCTCTGTAAAGTATTTATCTAATCTAATTTTGAAGGAAGCAAGTGTCACTGCATCAGCGACATCCCCTGGTAGCATATTCCAATGTCCTACAACCCTTCTACTGAAAAATGACTGTCGTAGCCTAGTCCTACTTTGTTTCATAATGAGTTTATGCTGATGACCTCTACCTCGATTTTCCCTATTGAACTCAAACATACCCTTTAAATATCCAGAATGCTGACTATTTACAAATTTGAAGACTTCAATTAGATCTCCTCTTAGCCTTCTATATCTAAGTGAAAACATACCCAATTTCTTTAATCTATCTTCATAAGGTAAACTACCAAGACAATTTAACCATTTTTGTTGCCCTTTTTTGAACTCTTTCTAACAACCAGCAATCTTTCTCATATGTTGGAGACCAGGCTTGTACACAATACTCCAAATGTGGTCTAACGTATGCACAATACAGTTTTGTTATTACCTTTTCACTCTTGTAGGAAACATTTCTGTTAATGGCCCCTAGCATTCTAAGTGCCTTTTTCCTAGCTTCTACAACCTGGTCTGACGCTGATAGTCTATTGTTTACCACGACACCTAAATCTCTTTCCTTTTCAATCTGCTCCATTTTCTGCCCACCCATTGCATACCTATGTTTACTGCTAACCCGTCCAGCGTGCATAATCTTACATTTACTCAAATTGAATTTCATCTGCCATGCTTCAGACCACTCAACTAGCTTGTCCAGATCTGATTGAAAAACATCCTGATCATGTTTTCCTCTAATAATCCTGACAACTTTTAGATCGTCTGCAAATTTCAAGACTTTGCTGTCTATACTGTTCTCAATTGCATTCACAAATATTATAAAAAGCAATGGGCCCAGGACTGAGCCCTGTGGAACCCCACTGAGAACCTCCTTCCATTGTGATTGGCACCCATTCAATATAACCCTTTGCTGGCGTCCTGAAAGCCACGTTTCTATCCAATCCAGAATCTTGCCCCTGATCCCATGAATTTTAAGTTGCAACCCCAGTCTTGTATGGGGGACTTTGTCAAATGCTTTACTGAAATCAAGAAAAGCTACATCTAGCTGTTTACCCTGATCAAAGCTATCTGTTGCAACATCCAAAAACTCCAGAAGATTAGTTAAACTAGAACGGCCCTTCCTAAAGCCATGCTGTGTATCCTTGATGAGTTCATTTTGCTCCAAGAATTCAACAATCTTATCTTTGATGATTGATTCAAGCACCTTGCAGACTAATGAGGCAAGACTAACCGGTCTATAGTTTTCCTCTTTACTTCTATCTCCCTTTTTATGAATAGGAACAACATTTGCTCTTTTCCAATCAAGTGGAATTTTACTATCTGCGAGTGATTTAGAAAATATTATGGCTAATGGAACCGACAACTCCCTTTCAGATTCTCTTAAAAGTCTAGCATGGATTTCATCAGGTCCTTCTGCCTTGTTAGGCCTTACTTTCTTTAGATATTCTAGAACAAGTTCACTACTTATGCCACCTAGCTCTCCTATAGTCTCCTCTGTCTCTAGCTCAGGCTGAAGTGCTGCAATACTACTCTGGTCCTCGATAGTAAACACAGATTGAAACTGATCATTAAGCACTTCAACCATTTCACTGTCCTTGCTAACTAACACATCATCTACCTTAAATGGACCTATATTTTTGGAAACTGTACTGAACTTATAAAAACTGAAGAACTTCTTACTATCTGCATTACAATGTCTAGCTAAATCAAGTTCCTTTGCCCTTTTAGCTGCTCTGACCTTTTTCTTAACTGAATTTCTTGCATTCTGGTAGGCCTTCTGATTTATATCTAGTGAAGATCCCTTCAAAATGCCAAATGCACTTCTTTTAGCTTGTATAGCACTCCTTACTTCTGGGGTAAGCCAAACTGGTTTGCCCTTGGTTCTGTTACGTTTGTGCCTGAGGGGTATATGCCGATTCTGAATTTGGCTTAATCTAGCTTTGAAAACATTCCAGGCCTCACATGCATCTAAACCTGCCAACTCAACGTTCCATTTTATCTGTGCGAGGTCATTTCTAATACCATCAAAATCAGCCCGGCTGAAGTTTGGAACCATAATAAGGTTATCTTTGGGCCTTATTTCTGATGAGATATTGAATTTAACCATATTGTGATCACTGGTTCCTAGACCTGCACAAATACTTATGTCACTAACTAGATCACTGTTGTCTGAGAATACAAGGTCTAGAATAGAGCAATGTCTGGTTGGCTCTGTTACAAACTGATGCATGAAAAGCTCCTCTTCAAAGATTTGCCTATACAACCTACACTCATTTGTTTCCTCTGCTATACTTTCGTATCCTCTTAAGTTAAAATCTCCCATAATAAGACACTGAGCCCGAAAGTTCCTACGTATTTCCTCACAAATATCTTGGTCTGTTTCAGCTTGGGAGTTCCTTGGAAGATTCCCTGGTCTGTAAAATGCACCTATCCTCAACCTTCCTCTGTTTCCTGTACCAATTTTAATGTCAAGCCAGATTGATTCTACTTCTTTTACTTTACTAGAATCATCAACTCTAGTAGTGCAATACAAGCTATTTACATATACAAACACTCCGCCCCCTGCCGTGATTCTCTGCAGTATGAGAACATGTTATACCCTTGTAACTCGAAATCCTGTAGCCTATCCCTATTATATCCCTCACTAACCCATGTCTCGGTTACACAAATGATATCAGGCTTTTCAAGGGCAACATAACACTCAAACTCATCAAATTTAGACCTAATACTTTGGGCATTCAGCAACACACATGTGATCTTATACTTTGAGCTGACTCTACTAATTCTGAGGGAATTATGATCTACTGTCCTATTCTGACATGAACTTCTACCAATGCTTACTTCCTGATGCCCTAGTACTAGCGTCCCTGAACCCCCCCTCCTACCTAGTTTCCCTGAATGACACTTCTGTAGGCATCACCCAAAGCCCTTGCCCCCTCATCCGATAAGTGAAGCCCATCCTTCATATAGTACCTACGCCACTCATAGAACTGATCCCATAAGTCTACATAACTAAGCCCCATAGCTGAACATAAGTTCTGAACTGAGCTGTTCACAGACAGAGCTCTCGAGTACCACTCCTCACTGGCTCCACAGCGAGGGAGGATGCCAGTCACAATGACTGGTTTCCTGGACTCCTTCAACCTCTGCAGCAGGCTCCGGTACTCCGCTACTATTCTCACACTCTGCCTAGGTCCTATGTCGTTCACCCCCACCTGTAGTATAACTGTCTCCGGGCTACTCCTACCAAGTTCTGCCTCAATGACAGGGCCCATATCAACTACTCTTGCCCCTGGTTTGACTATACATCTGTCCCTCTTCCCACAGAATGTTCGCCTTAAGGGCCTTACCCTTGAGTCCCCAACCACTAAATGCTGAATCTCTTCCCTGTCACTTTCAGCTGCTGACTCTAACGCACTGAACCTATTTGCTATTGTAACCTGCAGATGTTCTCTGGGGCTGTACTGTCTGACTCTACCCTGAACTTTTGTCCATCCCTCCTGATCCCCTTCCCTCTTCCTCCTCCAGATTCTGCTACCACCCTCCATTACCCAGCACCCCTCCTCATCCTTACTGTCTGTGGCCCTAGCATTACTTTCCACAATGTTGAGTCTCCAGAAACGTGACCCTCCAACACACTTCCAAACCCCAGCCGCACTATCCACCTTTGCCTTATCCTCCTCCCTTATGCCCCTATCAGAACTACCACTGGTCCCTGATCCTGTAGGCTCCTTTTCTGACCCCCTAACCACGATCTGCGCATACGTTCCTTGGTCAGGAGCTACACCCTCCTGCGGCTCATCTCTACACCTACACTTACTTAACTGCGCCTCAAGCTCTGCTACCCTAGCCTGGAGGGCCTCTAGCTCTGCTACCTTCGCCTGCATCCTAGTCATGCTCATTTGAATACACTAGTAACTTAGGTATATAACTTAGGTACTATGCACTTTTCAATACTTTACTAACTTAACTTAACTTTTTTTCTGTTTTTTTGTTTGTTTTTTCTTCTTCTAAACCTTAACTAGATCTAAGTAAAGCTAGTGACACAAATCAGCTATGAGTGCACCTAATACTAGACTAAATATCTAATCCTTAAATAAACTGAATACTAAATACACCTTAATTATCCCTAATTTTCTAAAAATATCTACTTATCCAACCCTGCAACTAATAACACAAAAATAAGACTAAGACAATTTTGGCGCACACAAGCTAGAATGAAAAGTCCTTTAAAAAGCAAGTAAGAGGTAACAGCTAACTATGAATGCTTAAAAATAATACCTAAACGATCCACAAAACTAAATATTTAATCCTTATATCTAAATATAATGTGGTTCCTCAAAAAATACACAAAACAACAGAGCTATCCAACAGCTACTTAGCTTGTCTAAAGCGGGGTTCATTTTGCAGGTCATGACCTGGTCCTTTGGGCCCGAGGCGCCCATGCAAAGCTGGCGCCCCTCCGATCAGTCACGACACCTCTCTAGCCAGTGACGGCGCAATTCTGGCCAGTGAGGACGCTCCCCCGGCCAGTGACGGCACTCTTGCGCCCAGTGACGGCGCCCCAGCCAGTGAGGGCGTCCCCTGCCATAGACGGCGCCTCTCCGGCCCGTGACAGCTCCCTCCGGCCAGCGACGGCGCCCTTCTTCGACCAGTGACGGCGCCCCCTCCGGCTAGTGAAGGCGTCCCACCGACTAGTGCCGGCGCCCCTATACGGCCAGTGACTACGCCCCTCCGGCGAGTGATGGTGCCTCTCCGGCGAGTGACGGCGACCCTCCGGCTAGTGACTCTCCTTCCGCACGGTGAGGAAGGAGACGGTGCGGAAGGAGAGCCCCCCCCCCCCCCTGCACAATTTCGCCAATATTGGTGGCGCCCCTGTCGATCGGGTGGCGCCCTTAAGGCAATGACCTGGTCTTTTGTGAATTTCTGCGCACGCCACTGATACAGACTGTATATCTGGACCGTGACTCTACCCTACAGACTGTATGTCTGGGTCGTGACTCTATTTCTGGATCGTGACTCTACTCTACAGACTGCATATCTGGGACGTGGCTGAACACTACAGACTGTATATCTGGAATCGAACGTGGCTCTACTCTACAGACTGTATAATTGTGTGTGTCTGTGAATGTGTTGTGGGGTGAGCGACCTTTTCCCGTTGGGCTTAAGCTCTTTGTCGGCCCATTGCATCCGCTCCAAGCTTCAGAACGGCAGCTGTGCTCAATTATTTCATGCACGTTTTGGGACGTTCGCGCTGACGGCATACGGCTGGTCGAGACATGCTTTTTGTCTTCAGTGTACCTATGATGTTTAAACGTAAGGAAAGGTTCGTGGCATGATGTTTATAAAAGCAATGATGTGATGCCACCTTGACAGAGAAGTGAACAGCATACACATCATCCAGTACGTGTGCAGAAAGTCACAAAGTACCAGGTCATTTTGCCTTGAGGGGCGCCACCCGATCGACAGGGGCGCCACCATTATTGACGAAAATTTTGTGGGGGGGGGGGGCTCCTACGGACGGACGGAGAGGCGCTGTCACTAGCCGGAGGGCGCCGGCACTGACCGGAGGGGCACCGTCACTGGCTGGAGGGGGCGCCGTCACTAGCCGGAGGGGCGCCGTCGCTCGCCGGAGGGGCGCGGTCACTGGCGGGAGAGGCGCCGTCCCTGTCCGGAGAGGCGACGTCACTGGTCGGAGGGACGCCGTCACTGGTCGGAGGGGCGCCGTCACTGGCCGCAGGGGCGCTGTCACGGGCCGGAAAGGCACCATCTATGACAGGGGTGCCCTCACTGGCCGGGGGAGCTTCCTCACTGGCCGGAGTGACGCCGTCACTGGCCGGAGGGGCACCATCACTGATCGGAGGGGCGCCAGCGTTGCATGGGCGCCTCGGGTCCAAAGGACCAGGTCATGACATGAATGATCGTATACTCGGTACGCCACTGAAATCATGTCACTGCAGAGTAGCAATAAGGCAAACTTGCACCACGTTTCACCGTCATTGGCTAATATGTCGGGATTCATTGACGCTTATGTCAATAATGGAAGTGATTTTAATCAAAGATGCTGTGATTTTAGAGCTAATTTTGAATTTCGCCAGGTTTCTCTTTCGAACACGTGGATTTGCATTAATTAAACATCGGCTCAAAAGCCGCGAAATCTATCATTGTCACACGATAGTAGGTGACGCTGGTTTCGTTAATGCATCTGAATAGGCTCTTAGGAGATTGACTTTAGACACATGTACGCCGATTCTTTTGCGGAGTTTTAGCCACCAGTCATCTTTGTATGGCCATGCGCCAAAGAATATCACACTTTATATGATCCAAGATGAAAAGTTGAATGATGACACACCCTTGACACATGCTTGCTCATTTCAACTTTGGTCGAAAGTAAAATTACATAAACAGAGAGATTCCTGTGTGTGTCGTATTTGGTGTCGGGTCTTCTGACACCTTGACGTGTTCAATTTCCGATGAGTATCCCGGTGCAGGACGTCATGAGTAGTATGAGGCGGGTCCTTCCTGTCCTACCACCTCACACCCGAGGATAGCCAGACGAAGTCTGGCACCATACGAGGCACGGCTCCAATGGTCAGGCGTCTGGGCTATGCCGCCGAATTCGCGGAAAGTTCTGAGGAACAAATTAGGATGGTAAATATAGTATACGTCGAACAAGATATCGACGCTATTGGCGACGGGTCAGAAGGTTCAGAACAGCATTCCATGGTTTATACAGCGATTGCACGGAAGTTTTTGTTACCAGTTATAAGATACTGTACCTTGAAACTTGGTGGGATCCAGAGGCGCGTAACTTTCTTGTGCGCTACCCTTACGCCTGCGCTTCATGGGCGCGCAAGTTGGCGCGGAAGGAAGTCGGAGGGATCCAAAAGAAAGAGGAGCTGATCGCAGTTATTTAGTACGTAAGTCAGCGCGTAGCATTTAAATGCCCGATTTACGCCGGTTTAAAGGCCAGACAGCCCAGCTGACTCGGTAGTAGCTCGCTCGTAAGGTCGAAAATTCCATCGGTGTCAGGAGAATTTCCGCCTTATGAACAGCGGGGCTGTGGGGCATCCACATTTATTCGGTGGAAGAAGGAGAGGTAGTTTCTGAGGTATCAGCTATCAGCTTACCTACGCTTCCTCATGATCTGTAGTGTCCGGTGCCATTTCCCGCCTCTGTCGGCGTGTGACGCTCCGAGAAGCGGTCGTGACTGTGCCATGGTATCAGGTGTCCTGAGCGTCGTCGTCTTGTACTATGGTTCCAAAATAAGCGTCCCGCTGGGTTGGCCGGCACAGCAGTTAATTTGTAGGGAATACCGGCCGTTTTGAACCGCCTGAAAGGTTAGGATGTACGGTGCACAACAATGCTGCGCGGAACAGCCTATACAGGCAGAGTGTATCGTCAGTGTAGCACGCTGAATAGGCTGTCCCGCCGAGCATTAGAGTGTGTCGGACAGCCTACCTCCCAGACCGACCGGGAATGGCGAGAATGCAGGTATTCACTACGGAATGTCGTCTAACCCAGCGGGACGCTTATTTTGGAACCAATAGTACACCGGGGACCGGTTGAAACTGAGCAGGGATCATGACCATGATCTTTTGGCTGATATCGTCCACGGGTGTCTCCGAGGTGGTCCTCCCCCAGTTGCCATGCGTTCGCGGTTGTGGCATGACTGCTCTTTCTTCGCTTTAACCTTGATTTCACGCCAAAGGTGTGTGAGCTGCTTCGTCGTTCTCTTGGTCACACTTGCGTTTATGAGGTCAGCTACTCCCACGCTTCTGCCTTTGTCTTGTTGCTACTCATATCGTGCCTTTTGTCTTCAATAACGTGCTTATGATCTTCCATCAACCTGATAAGTTGTGTTATTTCTATGTCCGAAAAGTCAGCACCTCTTTTCATTGTATCTTTCATGGTAAACTTGTGTCAGCCGCGTGCGTCCGGTGCCACTGGCGTCTTCTCCCCGACTGTGGTTGGTGGTCACACCGTAAGGTGCGGCATCTCCCTTTATGTCCGCCGGGCCATACCATCTGACCCCTGTTTAATGACACCTGTCCGCGGGTCCTAATCACGCCACGCTCTGCCCGCCTCCGTGACCAACACACGACACCCGTTTATGACGTATATCAGTTCAGCGTGTCGGCTACGTTAGCCTGGCTGGTCCACGCCGAACCAAGCCACGGTATCCCGGACTTCTGGTCGTCTTCCGCCACCCTCCCTCTCCTCTTTATCTTGTTTTGAGGTCAAAACCAGGTTAAGTGAGGTCACGAAGGTCATTTGTACGGGATGTTCATAGGTAACATTATTTTAACCTTTTGAGCTCAGTGAACTTATGTTTGGTGCTGAATACGAATTCAGCGTATATGTTTACTTTTAAATTGGCATCAGTTATGGAGGTCACCAGTTGACCTTGTGCCTACGTGACCTTTTCTTAATTCTGCAATATTTCTAAGTTATCATATTTTTAAGACCTCATTTTTATATCAACAGGTAGCCAAAAATATCGTCTATCATATACATGTATTTAAATTTGAAAATGTTCCCTCTTTATACAATCTGTTGATATTATAAAGGGCTACGCGCTGACTTACGCCAGGGTAGACTGCTGCGCAAAGTTAGCGCGCAAGTTGACCACTTACGAGCCGACTTACGCACCAACTAGCGCTACGCACAGGTGGGTCCCTCCAAAATGCGTTCCGAACCAACTTACGCACCACCGACTTGCGCTCCGTTGGCTGCACTACGAGCCGACTTGCGCGCCGTTGGCTGCACTACGAGCCGACTTGCGCGCCGTTGGCTGCACTACGAGCCGACTTGCGCGCCGTTGGCTGCACTACGAGCCGACTTGCGCACCGTTGGCTGCACTACGAGCCGACTTGCGCGCCGTTGGCTGCACTACGAGCCGACTTGCGCTCCGTTGGCTGCACTACGAGCCGACTTGCGCGCCGTTGGCTGCACTACGAGCCGACTTGCGCACCGTTGGCTGCACTACGAGCCGACTTGCGCTCCGTTGGCTGCACTACGAGCCGACTTGCGCGCCGTTGGCTGCACTACGAGCCGACTTGCGCGCCGTTGGCTGCACTACGAGCCGACTTGCGCTCCGTTGGCTGCACTACGAGCCGACTTGCGCGCCGTTGGCGGGGGCATCCCCAACCAAAGCGTTCTAAGCTATGTCATCGGTAGATTGACACCAATTAGCTTGAATCGTATGCTCCAGTCTTTTGTATTCCTCTTGAGGCTATTTAGTACCTAAGCAGCAGTAGTTGACAGACGCAATCAAAATATGATCGTGGAATTTATTCATTTCACTTTGTACTCTGCTTCTCAAGGAAGCACTATGCTTGATCGCATTTATTCTAGGATCATTTTCTAAGGATAATATAAGTGAAGTGTCACTTAACATTTCTATGAATACATTATGAGTAAAACATGCATTTACTGTGCTATGGAGGCAGCATGTCGTCTTCCGTTTGAACTGACCAAAAGATGGCACATGACAGGCAGGACCGCCACGATTCTCAGCCGTTCCCCTTGCTGATGTGCATCCGGTGTTGCTCCGGCAGGCCTGTGCTGTTCGCTCACCACACGCCGAGTCCTCTGACGCTGCACGCGTCGTACGTGGAGGTATCGTTCCCTCCCTGTCCTGGTGGTGGCGAGTGCCCCACCGGGGCCCGTTACCTGAAGAAGCTCGCCTGGAGTCAGCTGAAGGAGGGCGCCGGCGTGGCGTACAAGGTAAGGTGAAGGGCGCTGGCGTGGCATACAAGATAAGGTGAAGGGCCCTTGCGTGGCATACAAGGTAAGGTGAAGGGCGCTGGCGTGGCATACAAGATGAAGGAGGCAGCCGGTGTGGCGTACAAGGTCAGGGGTGGCGCCACGAATTTTTGTCAGGAGGGGGGGGGGGAGCAAGTAGAAATTTAGGGGGCCTCCATTTGAGAAGGAGCCTTCTAGGAAGTGTCATTTTTTGTTTGTAAATGCTTCTGTTTTCACCCTCTCTGGCTTCCACAGGGTCCACTCTGGCTTCCAGAGAGTCTCCTCTGGCCTGCAGGGCCCCTTTGATCTCCATAGAACCCCTCTGACCTCCCATCTGGCTTCCAGAGGGCCGCTTCAGGACTTCAGGGGCCCCTCTGACCTCCATAGGACCCCCTCTGGCCTACAGGGGGCCACTGGCCTCAAGGGAAACCCTCTGACCTCCAGAGGGCCTCTCTGGCTTCCAGAGGGCCCCTCTGGCCTTCACAGGGCCTCCTCTGGCGTCTAGAGGACCATGTCTGCCCTATAGAGGGCCCCTCTGGCCTCCAGGGTTCCATCTAGCCTCCAGGGGCCCTTTTACCTTTATTGGGCCCACTCTGTCATCTTGAGGGCCCATATGGCTTCCAGAGGACCCTTTATGTGTTCAGGAGGGTCCTTCTGGTCTCCACGGGGCCCCTTGGCCCCCAGGGGACCCCTTTCCTCACGGGAGGGTCTCCTTACCGCACGATTGGGTTGCATTTTTGCACATGGGGGGGAGGGGGGGCTCCCTCCCCACACGAGAGGCCTCCTTTGCTCCCCTCACACAGAGCTTGTCTTGTTCAAAATTAAACGCCCTCCAAGGTGAAGGTGAAGGTGAAGGAGGGGGACAGCGTGGCGTACAAGGTAAGGTGAAGGAGTGAGCCGGTGTGGCGTACAAGGTAAGATGAAGGAGGGGACCAGCGAGGCGTACAAGGTAAGGTGAATGAGGGGGCCAGCGTGGCGTACAAGGTTAGGTCAGCGGGGGTAGATAGAAGTTCGAGACAGGGCCGAATACCTGCGGAGGTCTGATCAGGTCCAAGTAAAGTCACTAAATGTAGATTTACGTCAGGCCCATGCAGGTCAGGATGGATACGTGCATGTAATATGCGTGCATTTCATAAAAAAAAAATTGTCCCGTGTCCGACCCCGATCCCTGCCGTAATGCTATATTGCTACGTATTACCATTATATTGTCGTATTGCTACGTCACTGGCGGCAGCGCCAGTGGCAGCCTGTCATAGACCACCCGCTGACCACCCGCGAACCAACCGAGGACCACCCGCTGACAACCCGCTGACCTCCCGCTGACCACCCGCTGATCACCCGCTGACCATCCGCTGACCACCCGCGGGACCACCCGCTGACCACCCGCGAACCACCCGCGGACCACCCGCTGACAACCCGCTGACCTCCCGCTGACCACCCGCTGATCACCCGCTGACCACCCGCTGACCATCCGCTGACCACCCGCTGACCACCCGCTGACCACCCGTTGACCACCCGCTGACGACCCGCTGACCATCCGCTGACCACCCGCTGACGACCCGCTGACGACCCGCTGACCACCCGCTGACCACCCGCTGACCACCCGCTGACCACCCGCTGACCACCTGCTGACCACCCACTGACCACCCGCTGACGTCCTCCGTCAGGCCCTGGTGGACTTCAGGCTCTCTCAGTGGCAGTTCAAGGAGCTGTTGTCGATGCACGCGAGACACCCCGACTTCGATCCCGGCATGGAGGCCTGCCGCTGGATGCGCCGTAACAACATCACGCTGATGGAACAGTGGCTCAGCAGGATCCGACCCACCAATTTGATACTGCTCGGCGGGATATTCCCAATCCAGGGCAGCAGTTACCAAGATCCAGGGGCTATTCCGGGTAAGGTCTGACGGATTGCAGTGGGAAATGTAGATTGTAGATATTGGGCGCAAATCGACCCGAGTAGTCGGCGCGCCCAATAAACAAACAAATGTAGATATCACGATACAATAATTGTGTTCGTGATTGCTATTGAAATCCAGTAGCTACCAGACTTGTATACGATTTTTTTCATCTCTCGAACGATTCAATCACGACTCAACATCAACATTAGTCGATTCAATCACGATTCAATCAGACCTTCAATTTGTTCGCATTCGATTCAATCAAAGACTTTGGCCAGAGCTTTCGACTCAATCGATTCAAAATGACCATAAGCCATAGCAGTCCCGACTCAATCATTTTAATCATATAATGACTCAATCACAACTCTAAACTATGACTACTAGTTACCAGTTACCAGTTTATTCGAAAAAAGATCCACTTACCTAAATAAACGTGTTTTTTAAAATAAATTTAGTCCGAATGTTTTTGAATGGATGGATTTCCGAGGTCAGGCCCCACGCTAAGCATGGCTTGTTGCGCAGGCCCTGACCCCACCACCCGATCAAGCAATTCCTGGTGTCCGGCAGAATTTAGAAGCGAAAGTTCTACGTGCCCGACATACCTGGACACGGTTTGCCCCGCCCTCTGACGTCACCTGACCTTGAGTGCGACCGCTTTTCACCCTTCCACGTCATATTTCTAAAACAGTGGGGACAACACTAAGGTTGAGGAGAAAAACACTTAAACAGGCATACTAAAATACACTCAATTAAAAGCACACACAAACACCATAAGACAAGATAGACAGTAGCAGATCTGCACTCCCATCTAAATATCAGGTGCCATCAGCTCTCATGGCAGCCTTCTAAGTGGTACGAAAGCTGGGGTCGGCAGGATCCAGACGTTTTGTGTTCAGTAAAGAAACACCACGGTAGCATAGCCTACGTCGGCCAGACTCGGTGCGTATCGGTGGCAACTTCCAGTTTCTAGCACGACGCGTGTCATGTTCATGGACATCAATCCGTCCCCCCCAGTTCAAAAATCAGGTGGACGTCCCCCCCCAAGAAAGCAGACTTGCTTGATTTTTTTGTTTGCTGAATTCGTTCCAAAGGATATGAAACTTTATTTATTCTTAGCTCAAATTACATGTCATGTTTAGCAATCGTTGAGTCCTTTCTTTGTACTTAATGATGTACGTACTTAATTACTTTGTAGAAAATATAATTATGATATGGCAGCAAAAAGTTGGTACACAAGATTGGCTTCTGCTATGATTGAATGTCAAGTTCATCCATTCATTCACCATTCACTCCAAGGCCTTAGATACAGGGGCGTAGGCAGAATTTCTCCCAGGGGGGGGGGGGCAAATGGGATCAGAGGGGCTCTCGTAGCCAGGGGGCCCAAATAATTAAAACAGTACAGTAGGTTGTATGCTGTAAAACAACGACAGATAACTTTTGACAACGCAAAAACATATACTTATTTTTGGGAATCAAAACTCAAATTTTCGAAAATCCGCGAAAGCCATATTCAATATAATGTCATTTCTAAGGTGGCGAAGACTCTGTGTGAGGTTAATCATGATAATGAGAATTAAAATAACCGGTAACCTCATAATAAGTATGTAAAGTAATAAATTAAGGCCGAAATTATATTAGATATTTCGCTATTGAAGCTTCGTCAGCAATGATTGCTGACGAAGCTTCAATAGCGAAATATCTAATATAATTTCGGCCTTAATTTATTACTTTACATACTTATTATGAGGTTACCGGTTATTTTAATTCTCATTATAATGTCATTTCCTTTATTTCCGCCTTTTTTATTTGCAATTTGCTTCAAAACTCGATTTTCTACGATTTTTCAAAAAGTTATTGTTTTTGCACCAAAAATGGCTGGTCATGACGTGTTTAAAAAGTCATTATCTCCCAAAGTGCTCCACCATTTTCATTGAAATGTTGTGATAAGACGTACAATTTATTTAGCATAAGGTACTGAACGGTTGACGTCGATATCTATCATTGTTTTCAAGTTATTGAGAACATCAGGGAGGGTGGAGGGCAGATTCTGCTACCTCCAGCGGGGCGCGGATTAAACAAAAAATATCCTGAATATTCTTCAACTCGGAGTAAGGAAACAACACAGTGCGTACATGCCGATTGTGCACATGTACGAAGAAGTTACAAAATCTCTACAAAATAACGAAATAACATACTCCTTATATCTTTATTTACAGAAACCTTTGGATACCGTTTGCTTATATTTTTTAGAAAAAAATACACTACATTGTAATACGAGGGGCTTCTACAACACGATAGAGTTATATCTTAACACCCGCCCAGGAGGGCCTCTGATAATTACACGCCCTGGAGGGGGGGGGGCGGATTCCGCCCCCCTAAGATGTCGCAAACCACGCAACGTAGCGACAAGCGGAAAACGGCGTTAGATATCTCGAGACAAGCGCTATCGAAGGTATATCTGTCTTTTGTTAGGTCAGGTCAATATTTAGGTCACCAGAGGTCATCAAAGGTCAGATTTTCCAGTTTTAGGACTTCGCTCCAGAAACCCCTAAATATCTCGGGAACTATGATAGCTAGGAACAAACGGAAAAAGCAATCGAAATTTCTTGAAATATGCAATCCCCATTTGTGTCCTCAAATTTGAGCTCAGGTCAATATTTTGGGCTCCAGAAGTCATCATATGTAAACAAAACAAACTGTTTTTGGCAAAACAGTTTTTCGCAAATAACTTTTTACCTAATGGAGATAAGATACTAATGTTTACGCCATCGTGTTTGTCTCGTCAAGGCGCATGCATTTTTTTCTCAAAAGGTGGAAAATGATGCCCGGAAAGGAACTGAAAGTTTGGCGTCGATATCTGCGTTAGTGGTTGAGATATTCCTAATATTCCTAAGGGGGGGGGGGGCTAAAAAAAATCCCCCCCAGTGACTCGCGGGTTAATGGTATTTGTGTGCAATTTGGTATGCTTGGCATGTCTGGATGTGGTTAATCTCTGTGCAATTGGTAGAGGCTCCTATGGTTGATATCGTGATGCGACTATGGCCGGGCCCGTCTGTCCGGTGCCGCGAAAATGTCCAGGCCGATCGTTTGCTGTGGTGTCCGAGTTGTTTGCTGCGGTGTCCCGCAGAGTTTCGTCTGCTGGGGTGTTCGAGTGTTCCGCTGTGGTGTCCGAGTAGTCGTTCGCTGTGGTGTCTCGCGCAGTCTCTTCTGATGGGGTGACCGAGTTGTGTGCTGCGGTGTCCCGAGGCCAGGAGTTTGTGTTCTGCTGCAGTGTCCCGATGAGTCTGTCGTCTGTTGCGGTGTCTGACTTAGTCGTTTGATCCGTTCTCGCGAAGATAACCGGGCCCGTTATTATAATAAACACGATGTTCAACTATATTTTTTTTAGAATAAAGGGAGAGTTTTTGGGGAGAGTACAGGAGAG
This sequence comes from Chirona hameri, assembly GCA_036785665.1. NCBI lineage: Eukaryota > Metazoa > Arthropoda > Thecostraca > Balanomorpha > Balanidae > Chirona > Chirona hameri. The sequence continues at coordinate 34,075 of JAXIVJ010005816.1, forward strand.
TGAAAGGAGTTCGGGGAGAGTAATGGGGAGTTTGAGGGAGAGTTTTGTGGAGAGTAATGGGGATTTTGAGGGAGAGTTTTGGGGAGAGTAATGGTGAGTTGGGGGAGTAATGGGGAGTTCGGGTAAGAGTTTTAAGGGAGCAATGGGGAGTTAGTGTGATAGTTTTGGTAGAGAGTAATGGAGAGTAGCTCATGGGAGTAATCGATAGTCGTTTTCGACAACTCTCGATAACTCCCCTAAAAGGGAGTAAGAATTGCTCTCAGTGCAGAGCGAAAGTTTCGGTCAAATTGACGAATATTATGGTCATGACTAGATAGAATAGTTTGAATATTTATTTATTTATTTATTTATTTCACGTCATTAGGTATTTCCACACAATAGGGCTATTTTAATACCTTCGTCATACATTGGTGTAGCACAACATTTCCGTTGCAAACAAGTGTCAAGAAGCTTCGTCAATAGATCAAGAAGCTTCAGTCAATTTTTATCTTACATGCCTTTTAAAAGTACACACACTAAGACGATGTAGATGATTGCCAATGGCATAGCGATTGTACATTATGGATCCACGGTATATGAAGGTGCCCTTTCCATGGTTGTTGCGGGGACGAACAAGCGATAGATAAGATGATGGTCGCGTTTGTCGCAAGCCTGATTGATGGTTAACCCTCGCCCTACAGGGGGGGGGGGGGGGGGGGGGGGGGGCTTGCAGCCCCCCCCCCTGAGGTTTTTCTTGCATAACTTTTTACACATGCGGTGCATCTTGCTGAAGTTTTCGGTAGCTGAGTTTACAACAATTATACTATGCTGTAAAAATGTAATTGAAATTGGTTGAGTAGCTTGGGAGATAATCATGTTTTGATGACGTCATGTTGGTGGAAAAACTATAAATATTTGCAAAATGGTAGAAAACAGAGTTTTAAAGGAAATTCCAAACGCAATTCACCAAAGATACAAAATAGCATTTTCTTTAAAATGGAAATATCGGATTTTCAAAATTTTGGATTTTTGACCCCAAAAATGTTCTTCTTTATCTCCACAAAATCCAAATTTTCAAAGATATTAGAAAAACCTGGATATGTGTGAGATAAATGAGTATGGACAATACCCATACCAAATTTCAAAGCAATAACTTCATTTTTGGCTGAGTGATCGCGCCCTAAGTATAAGAAACTGATGACGTAATTTTTTAAAACTTTTTGGACTTTTTTTTGACAAGATACGAACAAATAATTACCTTTTGTGTATTTCTGAGCCAAAACTGGTCTAGGAAAATGGCTTTTTATTTACATTTATCAATTTCTAATTTTCAGGCTTTCTGAAGAGCAAAATCGTTGTTCTGGATGTGGTAAATCCGAAGTCATTCACTTGACCTGGAAGGTCATCCGTTGACCTGAAACCTAAAATCGCAGACTGTTATATTTCTCTCATGACAGGCAACATGCTGGTTCTTACCGAATTACTCTAAGTTTCTTGGTTTAGAAGTTAACAGGGGGGACTGCCAGGTCCCCCCTTAGGACGAAGGTGAAAAAAGCTCCCGCAGAGCGAGGACCCGCGCGGCGCTGGGGTCTCCATCCGAACGCCCGGTGCTGGGGTGGGTAAATTGTACCCCCCCCCCCCTCGTATCTTCCGAACCAATAACCGCAGCGAGACGCGCAAGGCGGCAATCGAAAGCTCTCAGTAAGAAGAATCTAACGCGTACCCGAAATTCTTAGAATAAGGTCACATGTCAGGTCACGGTCAGGTCAAGTGTCAACATTTAAGTATTTGGGTTTTTGGGCTATACTTTCCATCCAAAGCCTTATATTGCAACTATTATCTCACAAAGTGCTCCCAACTGTATAATGCATCTCCTGCATAAGTAAAAGTGAAATTGTAAGCAAAGGTCAAGGTCAAGATCAGGTCACAAAAGGTCACAGGTCTACGAAAGCCATGCGACACATGTTGTATGGGTTATTTTACACGTATAATTCGATAGAAGCAGCCATTTTTACAGCCTGACCCCATACAATGGTCCTCAGGTCAAGGTCAGGTCATAATAAGGACAATATTTTAAATGAATTAATATAAATAAACATTGCATGTTTCTAGACTAGTTGTGTCTTAGAAATACAGTGGTGGCATGTATTTGTCTGTATCTGGGCAGTACAAACAAAAAAACGAAAATTGAAAAAATGACGTCATGAGTTACTTATACTTCGAGAGCTATAAGTCAGTCAAAAATAAAGATATTGCGTTGAAATTTGGTTTCAGCATCGTTCATACTCGGTTCTCTATTATTTCTTCCGGTTTTTCGATTTTTTTTAAAAATAACTTTTGTGGAAATTCTTCCAAAAAAACAGTTTTTTGCATTTTTGGGGCTCAAAAACCCAAAATATTGAAAATCCGAGATAGCCATTTTAAAGACAATGTTATTCTCTGTCTTTTGACGCCTTTTATTTGCGAATTACAAAAACATGCTATGCTCTACGATTTTTCAAACATTTAACGTTTTTTCACCAAAAATGACATGACATGACGTAACTAAAACGTCATTATCTCCCCAAAATTTTCACGAATTTCAACAAAATTTTGGCAGAAGACGTAGAATGATGCACCATAAGGTATCATAAGTTTCACTGTGATATCTTTCATAGTTTTCAAGTTATTGAGAAAATCCGGGAGGGGGGTAAAATTGACCCTCCCCCCAGCGCCGCGCGGATATATGACAGGCTTTGGCGCAGTCCGACCGGCAGGTTTAATGTTAAAATATTGTGCATCATACATAAATAAAAATATTCTACAAGTTTCGGAACAGTGAGCCAGCCTAACTCCTTTAGGACATCTGAAACATGATCGTATTTCCGGCGACCAGAGATGACTTGTGCAGCAAAGTTGAGCACCCTTTGAAGTTCCTGAATAACACTTTTGCTAGCACTACCATATACTTGAGTACAATATCAAATGTGAGAGATCGCAAGAGAATCCACTATACGGGGCAGGACAGAAGCTGGCTGAACGTGTTTGGCATGGAGGATTCCGATAAGAATACCAAAACATCGGTGTATGACATGTTTCACGTGCGGTTGCCACGACAGAGTTGAGTCCATAATCATACCTAAATTCTTAACACTTTCCGAGCACAGCAGGTCCTCACCCCTATATCTCACCTTCGGCATAATTCCTATCCGAGCAATCTGCCGCCTGCCACCATATTCGATCAGTTATGTTTTAGCTGCATTAACCATCATCCCGCTTTGCAAAAACCAGTTGCTCAAAATTCCTAGAACGTGCTCCATGGCACTCTCCTTGTCTCGTATTTGGTCACGTGGTCCCGTAATAGCTAATTGTGTGTCATCCATGTATATCGAATGAGAGTGACGCAGAAGCCACGAATAGAAGACGGGATGTAAGATGCAATGTCATTACTTAACCCTCGCCCGTGCAGCGTCCGATCAGTGCGTGCCCGTGCAGGGGGGGGGGGGAGCTACGACCCCCCCAGCGTTTCGACCCTAATTGGGCTAGAGCTTTGATTACAAAACGAGCGTGGTGCTTGTCACGAGAGAAAGCCATTGTAACCCGATTTTAAGGTCCTAGGTCATTAAGTGACCTCTGAGGTCATGTCAATAACCCAAAATTCAATCAAATTGTAAATGCGTATTAATTGAATTTAATCGAGCTAGAATCACGAATGAGCATATGATTATGCTAAATGGGTACCAAATTTGAAATCAGCGTCACAAAATGTCCTAGAAACTGCCAAATACCAAAAAGGTCATGTCAGGTCATATCAGGTCATTTGAGGTCAGTTACCTCGGTTGACCTGTTGGGGCGCATGACCCCAGTGGAACATATAATTATGTAAAATGGATCCCATATTTGAAATCAGCGTCACAAAATGTCCTAGAAACTGCCAGAAGCCAAAAAAGTAACATGAGGTCATCGGAGGTCAGTGACAACGGTTGACCTCTGAGAAGGTCAATCGAGGTCACAATCTCAATGGAAATCACAACTGTCACCTGGAAACACCTGTGCATATGCTCCTGAACAACAAACACTATGAAACTGCACAAGTTACAAGGATCAATACTACTGGACGCCAGTTGCGCCTGCCATGACCTTGCAAGCAGGTCAAAGGTCACGGGTCATGTGACCTACAACTAACAAATTTTCCAAATATGTGTCAAATTGTTCACAAGTAGGATACTCAAAGTTTCATCGCAATAGGTTGATATTTACGCGAGTTATTCCCGAAAAACCGAGGGGTGGCATCAAACCCCCTGCACTGGCGAGGGTTAAGATGTTTAACAACAAACTTCCTAAAACTGTACCCTGGAAGCAGCCTATTTATAATAGCAATATAGACTATCGTGACTAAAATGTGCTTTGGTCGACGAAGGGAACTGTTCCATAATGTTCACAGCGGTTGGAATCCACAATTTTGACAAAACCCCACAGGTAAAATTTTAACGGTGGTCTAAATTTTAAGGGTGGCAATGCCACCCCAGTGTCACGGTAGGGGTGGCAGTCTGCCACCCTGCCCGTATGCTGTGTCGCGCCACCCTGCCCGTATGGTGGCGCACAGGTGTTCACAGGCCCAAGGCGCCATCGCCCGTAATGCTTTTTACACGGTATCAATTTAGGTTCCTTTTCTAAGCCAGAGGAGATAAAGCACTGCAACAAAAACCATTCGGTAGAGCAACTATGTTTCTACTGACGAGCCAACAATCGTTTTGTCCTCGCTCTTACCACTGGCCTAACGCTGCCTTTCAAAGCAAGTCATGCAAATAGAAATCAAGTTGCCACGAGCACTGCCAAGAACAGCCAACGTTCGTCAATTAAGCAGCAGATCGATATTCGCGAATGTCAAACCAATGGACAGATTTTCGGACTTAAACAATTTTCAGAGGTTGGTGTGCGGACCCCTCAGAATTTCACGAAACTTGGTATACAGATAGATCTCGACACGCTGATCACGAAAATAGCCAATTTTAAATGGCACGTCAGATACTTTTCCGGGCCTTCGAAGCTCGGAAGGCGCGAAAGGCGGACCCCTCAGAATGACTTGAAACTTGGTATACAGATAGATCTCGACACGCTGATCATGAAAAAAAAAATACTTTAAGAATTTTGAGCTTTAAATATATTGGGTTTGTGTGGGCTAGTCTTGCTTAATTATCAACAATCCTGACTATCCTTTTCTGTAGGATAAGCAATTTGTTAAGGAGTGATTTCGGTGCGTTTCCCCCATACCAGACAGCAGTAATTAAGATAAGGCAGAACCAATGCAGTATACAACAGAAATCGGTGTTTCTGACCCAGTAAATATCTAGAGCGACTTATAATCTCTATATTATGATAATCCCTATATTACGATTTTTGTATTTTTCACTATGATTTTCGAATTTTCCAAAGTCACCGCCTGCCTTTCAATCTCCAATTCAATCTCTGTCGATCCCCATTAGTTGACGGGTGGATCTCGAGATATCCGGGGGAGGAGGGGGAGGGGGATAATCCCCCCCTGTTACAAATAGAGGTAGCCAGGAGCCTGTTACAAATAGGGTTAAAAATGTTAGCGACTCAATCCGTTTGAGTCGCAAAAACTGTTTGATTCATGAGTAGCGACTAAATCAGAGTTGAATCGTATACAAGTATGGTAGCTACTCACATAAATTCCGTGATGCAAGAGATGATTCGAAATGGTAATTTCCATAGGTGGGCACCGGTCCGTTACTCTGTTACTCCGTTACTAACGAAGTTACTTTTTTAGTAACGATAACGAAGTAACGGACTCGCGCCATCGCCCGTAATGCTTTTTACGCGGTATCAATTTAGGTTCCTTTTCTAAGCCAGAGGAGATAAAGCACTGCAACAAAAACCATTCGGTAGAGCAACTATGTTTCTACTGACGAGCCAGCAATCGTTTTGTCCTCGCTCTTACCACTGGCCTAATGCAGCCTGTCAAAGCAAGTCATTCAAATTGAAACCAAGTTGCCAAGAACACTGCCAAGAACAGCAATGTGTTGGGCCTTGAGCTGCCTACTGAACACATTTCGCCCAGAAAGCGCCAAGAACACTGCGCTAATAAAGTGCGCCACAACTGCCTCAGCTGGGACGTCAGTGGTAGTCTTCGACCAATGCGTTCTGAAGGGATGACACCCCCCCCCCTGCTCTTCAGTACAAATCAAGGTTACTATAACAACCAAGTACAAATATTTAATTTTGCACTGATTTCACAACGTCTCTGATGCGTCACAAATGGTGTTTTGCGAACAGCTGATGAAATAGTGACGTTAACAAGAAAACAATATAGGTTTTGTAGCTAAATATGAAACAAAAATATAACTTTTGAAGCAAAACTTGTATAACAGTTCCAGGAATAAAAATGAGTCAACTAATCTTTCGAAATATTTCGTATATACCAAATACAACATATTTACATCAGATTTTGCCCCCACTTTCTGGACTCAAGTGTGATGTTCTTTGAATGTGTACAGATTTGGACGAATGTGCACGGAACCCATCTGCCAAGGATATGGAGGCAATGCTTACGTCACGATCTCACCTGATCACAACGTACACATGTCCCAAAAAAACACAACAGTTGTCGCATCTACGCAAAAATTGTATTTCGCGATGTCTTTCAGTGGGCAGAATGAGATGAAATGTAGCGTGGTGTAGGTCAAGGCCATATTGTTCTTGCACTATACATGTGCGTCGCCGACGGGGGGGGGGGGGCGTCCCCCAAGTTAAAAAATCAGCAGGGGGGGGGGGACGTCCCCCCAGAAAGCAGACTTGCTTGATTTTTTTGTTTGCTGAATTCGTTCCAATGGATATGAAACTGTATGTATTCTTAGCTCAAATTACATGTCATTTTTAGCCATTGTTAGGTCCCTTTCGGTACTTAATGATGTTCGTACTTAATTACTTTGTAGAAAATATAATTATGATATGGCAAGTTAAAGTTGGTCCACAAGATTGGCGCCTGCAATGATTAAATGTCAAGTTCATCCATTCATTCACCATTCATTCAAAGGCCTTATATATAATTCAGCCAAGGCAGCGAATAGCGTAACGTCATCCATCAATTTATACTGTGTTCAAACAACAATCCGTGTTATACTTTAGTCCCTTTGAGTCGCGGGAATTTATATAAATGAGTGCTATAGCAGCATGCTTGGTATAATTGAAATGGCTGAATAACTCTCTACAATCCATGCTAAGTAAGTTTTTGGAAATATATCATAGAAGGGGTAGCTACTAGCTAGCTGGGCGAAAGTGAAGCAGATTCGCGAAAATAAGTGTTCACGAACACTCGTCACTCGCTAAAATAAGTTTCCCCTCCAGGGGCGGATACATGGGCCAAGGAGCCATGGATATGCCAAGGGTCATGCCCCCTTCTCCCCACAAGGTCCTGAAACCGTGATGGCTGGCACGGCCTACGTACAGCGGTGGATGGCTGGCACGGGCCGCTCTACCCCCGCTCCACCCCCCTCCCCCCCCCCCCCCCCGCTCAACAACTTCTCGCTAATGGCCTGCTACCCACTGGCGGATCCAGGGGGAGAGGGGAGTATTAGGGACACATTCTCCCCTCACAGAACATGGGGGGCATTCAATACAAGTATGCCCCCCCCCCCGCACGTTCCTCAATTACACAGTGTGCGATAACGGCCTGCTAGCGCGACATGGGGTGAAAAATACAATTTCAAAAACGACTATTTTATACAGCTCATTTTCAAGCAGAATGTCCATAGCATGAAGGTATAACACCGATTCGCCAATAAATGTGTTTATTTGTATGCACCGGGTCTTCAAACACCCACAATTTGTTCCGCCGCCGATATTGCTATGGCGCGCCTCATTCTCATCTCATGGATATATGCTAATGTGAGAGGCGAAGGACGTTTCGTAGAGGCTTTGTGGTATTTTTTCTTGGTAGTAAAAATCATCAGCAGCCCGAAATACCTATATATGACCTTTTCATGTGAATTATCAATTTTATATTCTAACATTAAGTGAGTATGTTATTTTAAGTGGCTGACCAGCATAATCAAACTTAAGTTAATCCTACAATTTTCATTCCACGGTTCTCCGCTTTGATGAAACATTTTTCTGTCTTGTTAGAGTTTATACTTTGTACCTATTAAAAGAAACCTTGCGCATTTTTGCGCTTTTTGTTTTGGAGTTTATTTTATAGTGTACATCACTATTAACTCTGCGCCATTACAATGCCCGGATCTGTGCTGTCCCTAATTAACTGGCCGTACAAAGTCAATTTTTTAAAGATAAAAGTATATAGATAGCAAATGGCAAGGGCTACACAATGGCTATCTCGGATTTTCGAGAGATAAATTTTTGACCCTGCAAAAAAATGCTTAAAAAGATGCCCTCAAAATCAAACTTCTCAAACATTTTCCAAAAACCGGAATATACGTTGGAGAACCATATATGGCCAATACTCAAGCCAAATTTCAAAGCAATATCTTTGTTTTTGACTGACTTATGGCTCCCTAAGTAACAGTAACTCATGACGTCATATTTGTTATTTCGTTGTTGGCTTTTATTGACCAGATACAGACAAATAAATGCCAGCACTGTATTTCTGAGACAACACCGGTCTAGAAACATGCCTTTTGTATTTATATTGATCAATTTCAAATTTTGACCTTATGTTACCTGACCATGATCTGAGCTGACCTTAACACTAACTTCACTTAAATGAGGTCAGATGGTAAAATGACTATAACTATCGAATTATACGTGTAAAATAGCCCATAAACATGTGTCGCATGACTTTCGTAGATTTTCTGCGCATAGTGACCTTTTGTGACCTGACTTTGACCTTGAACCTTTCCAATAATCTCACTTTAGCTCATGCGGGTTGTGTATTATACCTTTTGATTTTTTTGGGTGATTATGGTAGCAATCAAAAGCTTTGGATGGGAAGTATGGCCCATAAACTCAAATGCCTCGATTTTTACCTTTGACCCGACTTTGACCTAATATGTGACCTTAATTCCACAATTTCGAGTATGCTTTAGATGCGAGTCACTGAGATATTTCGAATGTCGCCTTGCGCGTCTCGCTGCGATGATTGGTTCCGAAGATAACGAGGGGAGGGGGCCAATATTTTCCCCCTCCCCCGGTCAATCCCTGGTTAAACCCAGATAAAAGAAAGTGCATATTTTGAGCTCCCTGATTCATCAGCTATCGATTGATATGCTACATGTTCAAACCGATGCCGTACATTGAACAGAAACGCCGTGTCGCGCTAAAAGGCCGTTCTCGCCCACTGTGCATTGGCTGTAAGAGGTGATAACCCGCGCCCCGCTGGGGTGCAGAATCTGCTCCCTCCTCCAGGATTTTCTCAACAACTTGAAATCTATCATATATATCGCCGTGCAACTATACGTAACTGATGCTGCATCCATTTTACGTCTTCTAACAAAATTTCAATGACATTTATGGTGTGCTTTGAGAGATAATGACGTTTTAGTGACGTCATATCATGCCATTTTTCGTGTAAAAAGTATAAATGTTAGCAAAATCGTAAAAATCGAGTGTTGAAACAAATCGAGAAAAATGTGAACAGCAAGCAAATTACATTTTCTTCAAAATGGCTATCTCAGATTTGCGAAATTCTGAGATTTTAACCTCGAAATGAAAACAATCCGCAAAATAAACATTTACACCGATTTGTTTCATGAATATATATTGGAGAACCAAGTATGGACGATATCCAAGCCAAATTTCAAAGCAATATCTTTATTTTTAACCGACTTATGACTCCCTAACGCTCATGACGTCATTTTTTAAGTTGCATTCTTTGCCTTTTAGTGATCAGATACAGACAAATACATGCCACCACTGTATTTATGAGACAACACTGGTCTAGAAACATGCTTTTTTATTTATATTAATATATTCCAAATGTTTTCCTTATTTGACCTGACCTTGGCCTGAGTGCTATTATATGGGGCAGGTTGTGAAAATCATCATCATCATCATAATTTATTTCGTAAGATCTCCGCATTTACGGCTTTTCGGATCATGAGTCCATATACATTGAAATATACACACATGCCATACATATAAGACCAAAAACATTGCAAGGATAAAACTAATTACGTCATAAAACATATCGCTCACCCTCACTCATCCACAAGCGAAGCTCTTTCCTGCACAGAGACCAGATCTGAGCCTCCCGAACGGCCACATTGGTCCTGTTCCATGTTGCGGCAGCTCTATATGGGTAAGACCGCCTATCATGCTCCGTTCGAACGCGAGGCAGCTGAAGTGAGCCCGCTATCGAAGCACGTGTTTCTCTCTCCGATACTTCTGATCTGTATACGATCTTATCACGGAGGGAATCAGGTGCGTGTGGGCTGTGAATTGTGCGGTGTAACATGGCGACATCTCTCTCCATGACGAGCTGGTCCAGGGTGGGCCATTGCAGATCTTTTAAATGTGGTGTTATATGCTCGGAACGACGCAAACCTTTTACTATTCTGGCACTATGATGAATAACTTTTTGAATTCTTTACGTTGCTTTCAGTTGCATCCGGCCCAAACTGTGGCACAATACAAAATGTGTGGAAAAACGAGACGTTCAATGAGTAGTTTTTTAACTTCCTCAGGTAGGCGACGTGACATTTTGGAGAAACCACCCAAAGTCGCATAGCAACGACGAATAACTGCAGATACGTGGTCTTCAAACGTAAGGTTATTGTCTAAAACGACACCGAGTACCTTGACTTTCGGTGCCGGGTGAAGTGCCGCATCATCGAAATCGATCTCGAAGTCGGCACTGAGCCGTCTGCGATTTGAGGCTGCTATGGCTGCTACTATCGAATTATCCGTGTAAAATAGCCCATAAAACATGTGCCGCATGGCTTTCGTAGACTTCTTGCCAATAGTGACCTTTTGTGACCTTTTGTGACCTGACCTTGACCTTAAACTTTCCTTACAATTTCATTTTCGTTTATGCGGGAAATTAATTATACCTTTGAGTGCACTTTGTGCGAGAATAGTCGCAATCTAAGGCTTGGAAAGTATGGTCCATTAACTCAAATACCTCGATTTTGACACTTGACCTGGCTGTGACCTTACATGTGACCTTATTTGGAAAATTTCGCGTATGCTTTAGATGCGTCTCATTAAGAGCATTTGATTGCCGCCTTGCGCCTCTCGCTGCGGTTATTGGATCGGGAGTTAACAAGGCCTCGTTATCTTGTTATCGTGTTCGGCTGAATACCCCAGCGCGCGGGATAATTGGGGAAATACTATCCCCCTCACCCACCCCCCGGTTATTTACTGTTTTGCGCTGAGAACCCGATGCCACCCCCCCCCCCCCCTCCATCAACGACTCTTCGTGATGACGAACCGACGCTACCCCCCCCCCCCCCCCTCCCCCCCCCGGTTCAACAACTTTTGCTTTTGACTGCGACTCTGAGTTGTGACTGCGTCCCCCCCAGTAAAAAAAATCCGTGGCGACGCCCCTGGTACTATACCCTGCTATATGAGGCTATTAGCTCATTGTTTTGGTTTGTGTTTAGCCTATTCTCATGGTGACTTCTCATGCAACCCGATTTAATGCTGCTCCAAAGAGTTAAAGTTTGTCTTCAGTTTTTGTGGCCCCGGCAGCTCAGGTCTGATATAATATAACGTTAGGATAGGTCAAGGTTAAGTCGTGATCCAAGATGGTCATGCTGCATATTGGGGGACTTGTCTCGACGAGTCAAACACATTGGTACCGGTTTCACTTCTGTATCTGCATTCTGTCGGCATTGATATCACTTCGTTTTATAAAAGTAACGGAGTAACGGAGTAACTGTAACTTCCGTTAATTTTTTTTTGACGATGTAACGGAATAACGAGTAACGAGTCACTTTGTGGAGTAACGGAGTAACGAGTAACGAAGTTACATTTTTAAGTAACGGTGCCCACCTATGGTAATTTCCATAGATTCGAAATGGTATTTTTGTTACCAGTTGAAGGAGACACCCCGGCTACATGCGAAAAGAGATGGACAGGCAAATGCACACCAAATGCCAAAGGACAGCAGATTCAGGTGAACTAGACGATAAGAGATAGTAAACTAAGAATAGCATGTATTAAAATGTGATACGCACAAAAGATATAGCAGAAACTGATAAACATATGCAAACGCAAAGTACCACAACAGAAGCAGCGCGAAACGTTGAAAATAGACGCTGCAAATATGACCATCAATGGCATCGCCATGGTCTCGCAATGGGTAGGGACAAATCCAAATGTACGTATATACTTTAACATTGGACCAAATCAGGGATGGCTGAAAATTATTGGGGACAACGTCCCTAGTGCCTCCAAGTCCCCCAGTGTCCCTAGTGTCTGGGTGGCGACGCCCATGACTGGCTAGCAGCATCGTGCTGATGTTTTAAACCCCACCCATACTTAACGCCAGCGTATTGTGTGGTGTACCGTATAACACAACAGTCAAAGCTCCAATGGGAGCTATAACACGCTGGTCGAGCACTGGCCACAAGTTATAACGCAAAACTAGCCAGCTGAGGGACTGGTGTAGCCCGCGTCTGGCTCTTCATAGTGAGCCATTACTCACCACTGCAGTGTAACCGGTGGCGTCTCAAAGCACCATAAAACACCACCACTGCCACACTGAGTCATTAGCGTGCAGCCGTGCACTGGACGGCGTTTGTATTTCTGCCAGCGCGATGCCACTATCCGGCGTCAGCAGCCAGACGGCTGGACGGAGCCGCCAGCCACAACATACGCCAGTCAGCGTCAGGTCAAGTCGCAAGAAGGTCAAGGAGGCCAACAACGTGTTGGCTGGCATCAGAATGTTCCCAGAAACATTTGTGTATTTTATATTTAAAGGGAGTGTGTCTACTGACATCGCTTAGTTTGGGTTTTTGATACTGGGTTTTAGAACAGAATTCTCTGAATCGACCCATGCCTTTCATTTCTCCAGATTCACACTATAGATGCTGAGATATTCCAAAGACCCCAGGAACTGGCTGGTAGCAAAAAGTTATCGGGTACCCCAGAGGGCTTACCACTAGTAAAAGCATTGATAATATCGGAACATCGATACAAAGTTGCTAGCATATCGTTAGCGCCGGCCAATAGTATTTCGACAAAACAGCTCGTGAGCGCTGATAGCATTTTGCTTTTCGACGGTTTGTTAACATTGTTCGTATCGATTGTTTATTGTCTTAGGTGGCGTTTTACATAACATCTTCTTGCCTCTGATTACCTTCACTATTGTGGCGATCGTTTTATCTATATCGAAACAACAAATAAACAAAACACAATAGCATTGGAAATTCTACTAAAGGGGCTCAAGATGTGAATAATATCGTATCAATCCAACAAATAGATACTTACCGTATGCAATCTATTTTTGACGTTCCAAAACAGTGTACACACTCCCTTTAAGTAAGTTAGTCAAGTAAGTTGTGGATAACTCCTTATTTTCCCATTACCTTTTTCACACCAAGGTAGTTGTATATCCTGCATGGCTGTAACGTTGCTATACAAGTCAAGGTTTTGTGGAGTATTCCTGTTTTGTAATTGCCTTAGATTTACATCTGCGACTCAATAAACTAGATTAGGGCCTTCAGGAATGTGGTACTTTACGGATGGTACCAATGCAATAAAATAACCATCGTGAAAACGGCTAATATGTTCAATATTGTACCAGGCACGTAGCCAGGATTTCGTCCAGGGGGGGGGGGGGGGGGGAAGGCGGTGCTTCGAAAGGTCCCTCTTCCCGAGCATTGAAAGGGCCCCATTCCCAAGCGTTTAAAGGGCCAAACAAAAGGGAAGAAAATGCACGTTACAATGATGGAGAATGCAGTATCACAGGTATGGCAGAGCCATACCAGCTTTGGAACCAGCGACACCAATTTGGAATCAGCTATACCATCTTCGAATATTCGTTTAGGCTCAAGACCTGGAACTCTGAAATAAATTGCGCCGCGGAGGGCGAGAACATTTTGAGTCTTATGCCCTGGATATGCATTCTCATCAATGCGTCGTATTGTGTATGGTGCGGACCTCTAACAATGTTATTGTGCGTTTAAAATTGCGGTTAAAAAGTGATGAAGCTAACTATTTTGCCCAATCATATAGGAAAGTAGCAACATAACACATAAATGCGCCGAGAAACGGCACGATTTTTTAACCCGCATATAATCTAAATTGTAGTTAAATTGCGCCGCGGAGCGGGGCGAAAATGTTGAGTTGTATTCCCTGAACAACTGCATTCTTACTGTTGAAAGGCCCAGGGTCCCTTCAGATCGTCTAGGGGCCCCTCCGACCTTTCCAACGCCCTTCCGACTTGTTCAGGGACTCATCTGGGATCCGCGAAAAGACATAATGTGGAGTGGGTGATATAGACTAGTGGCCGGCAATGTGATCGGGGCATTGCCTTGGGATAAAAATCGTACGATAATTCCGTAATTTGGTTACCGTAATTTAGTCAATACCTTAATTTGGTCAATTTCGAACCAATTTCCAATGGAAAATTATCAAACTTCACGTGGCAATGAAAAGCAAAAAGCATGGCAAAGTGTGTTTCCTGACAGTTACCGGACTGGGATTCGTGAAAACGTAGGTTGATGATTTTAGTTTTTTGCAATTTTGACCCATTTTTAGTCATTTTTCGAGAAACATTTTTAAGATCAAAATGAAAGAAAAGGAAAAAAACACTCCGGAATGTCAACCACTGAGGGTGCCACCTACAGTGCCGCATGCTTTGAACACGAATTTACGTGAACATTTACGTGGCGATTTGAGTTTTATGCAATTTTGACAGATTTCAATGCATTTTTCGGGGAAAATTTAAGAAATCGCAATAAAAGAAGACGAAAAGGGTTCTACAAATCAGATTCCAGAAAACAGTTTTTGATGCTTTTCCACCCAGGGAGTGCCAAGTGGGACGTTTTACCCCCTACGGATGCAGCTTGAACCCTTTGGGGTCACAACCCCCTACAAAAATAAGTGGGGTACAAATGTACGTGACCTGCAAGTATGGGACATCTGGTGCCACCCGTTGGATCTCTAGAGGTGATGAGAAAAATAACATACAAATATAATTCTGCGACATGTCATCCTGGTGTGCAATATGTAAAGGTAACATTACATGGCCAGTCTGTATATTGGCGAGCATAGCGGAAACCTCGCTGTGTAGGGTATACCCTAGGGTAAACACTATAAGAACGAACTTTACCGAAGGATGGCGGCATAATTTTAGTACATATGGCACTAACTATCCGTTCCACAGATTCAGTCATTCTTATTGTTTAGTGAAATGCGCCTGATGTGGCGAAAATGTTTGTATAAGTGGAAAATTTGAAATGTTCAAGTGAACCCTGCAAATCAAAAGAAAGTTTTTTTTACCATAGGGGAAAAATGTCATAGTATTTGTTTTGAAGAAAATGGAATCCCTTTATCTTTTTCTGCCAGATGCTACCAAACAAGCATTGTTTATTCCGTAGCGCGGCTAGGGTACTTAGTGTTTCAAACCTCTAAAACCATGATATTTAAGTTGTTTTGACTTCGAATAATCACCAGGGGAAAACATTAGGCTGGTCCGTGACATTGCATATCTACCAGAGTTCGCCATGGGCCGGGCTGGCCCTATGGGCCATGGGCCTGGGCCGGGCCTCAACTTTAAGGAAATCACCGGGCTCTGGACGGGCCTGGGCTGCGAATGTTGAATTAATGCGCGCAAGCTCAGGTCAGAGCTTAACAATATTTTAACCAGCAGTTCACTTCCACAGTAACACACTGTTGCTGTGGCTGTTTTTTTAGGGGGAGGGAGTAGCGTAGTTGGTTCATTGTTTCACATTTATAGTATATAAGTAAATATGCTAGGATAATGATTGTACATTTTGTGAAAATAATTATATGCTCAATCAGAACGTGCCGGACCGGGCCTGGGCCACAATATTATGAATTTGACTGGGCCTGTTCCGGGCCTGGGCTTGGTATTCATGGGCCCGGGCCGGGCTGGGCTGGGGTTGTTGGACCCGTGACGAAGACTGATATCTACCACTTGATTTCCTGCCATGCTGCTACTATCAAATTTGGTGTGGTCTTAAAACCGGACATGCGCCAGGGGCGGATCCAGGGAGGGGGGGGGGGGCACAGGGGGCACGTGCTCTCCCCCTCCGAAACGTCTGAGGGTGCGCCCAAAAGGGCCGACGAGACAGCGCGAAGCGCGGTATCGCCCATCGCCCGGGCAGGCCCTCAAGGTCAGGGCCGGTCGACCGGCCGGGGGCACGGGTCGCCGACCCGTTGGTCGGAGGCTCATGCACCCCCTGCCAGTCGCGACGGCAGGGCGCTACTTCGCTAGGTGAAGCCGCTAATTAAAGGGACACTGTCTCTTTAATGTACAATTTGATATGTTAAAGAGCAATCGCATCTGATTAATACTATGAAGTCCGTTTTTCGAAACTCACGCCCAGTCGCCCAATATCATCGTTCACAGTTCGGTTTTCTTCAAGCCAATGACCTTGACGAGTCTGCTCGGCGCTCACCACTACGCACCAAAATCAATGAATTGCAGCGTTGTGCAACAATTGTAAATAGTTTTTTAAGTGTTTTTTGCTTAAATATTCTGTCGAAATTTGTAATGTCAGAAAACATGTAATGTCTTATTATGCCCCATTTAAGCCCAATAACTGGATAAAAGAAAATATGAATTCCGAAGGGATAAGATTAATTCCGAAGGGGTTTTGATTTTTCCGAAGGGATTTTTATTCCGACCGAGGATTTTTGTGGCAACAACTGCGCCAGATGCGCAAGTGCGCCAGATGCACCATAGTCGTTTCATGTAGTTAACAGAAGCCGCAATGTATAAGTGCATTGCCGCCTCATCCAATTGTTGCAATAACGTCAGCTGAAGGTTGGTCAGATGCAGTTAACTGGAACAAACGCTTCCATAATCCATATATGTAGTGGTGCGTAGAAATCGTAAATAGTTTTTAGATTCTTATGACAAATTAAATAAATGATTGTTTTTTTGCGCTGCTTGGTAAGCATTCGATGACGATTAAAAATCATAAGTAGTCTTTAGGACTTGTTTAGTCCGTTTTGTGCGATATCATGCGATAGCGGCAGTGTCCCTTTAACTCGCGCCCTGGAGGGCCTCTGATAATTACACGCCCTGGAGGGGAGGGGATTTCGCCCCACCCCCCTATGATCTCGAAAACCACGCAACGTAGCGACAATCGGAAAACGACGTTAGATAGCTCGAGACAAGCTCTTTCGAAGGTTTTCGTTCATTTTTTTTCTCAGGTCAATATTGAGGTCACCAGAGGTCATCAAGGGTCAGATTTTAAAGTTTTCAAGAATTCGCTTCGAACACCCCCAAGTACTCGGGAACTATGATAGTTAGCAGCAAACAGAAAAAGCAATCGAAAGCCCTTAACAAATGCAATCTGCATGGTGTCCTCAGATTTGAGCTTAGGTCAATAGTTTAGGCTCCAAAGGTCATCAAACGTCAAAAAGGTGATTTTTTTGCAAAACTGTTTTTCGCAAATAACTTTTTACCTAATACAGATAAAGCAATAATATATTTTAACCCCAAAAAATGGCCGAAAAGTAAGGGGGTCATGCCTCCTCCCGCCCTGTTCCTACGCCTATGACCCAAGAGGTCCTCTATTACTTCGGTCATGTTGTAGCGCCGCCGTTCAATTGGGCGTTTTTGTTTTGCAGCGGTGGCGATGGCCATAGAAGCCATCAACAAGAACAAGTCGCTGCTGCAGGAGTACCAGATGAATCTGCTGATCAGCGACGGACAGTGCAGTGCCGACATGGTCATGAAAACATTCATCAACTACCTGCGCATGCCCAACTTCCCCCAGATGGCCGGCATTCTAGGTACGTACAAGGGTAACGTCTCGGGGAAGTGAACATTAATTTACTCTCAAAGCTAGCTCATAACGTAGAGATCAGAATCGATAAGTAGATAATCACAGAGATTCATAAGTGAAGCAATGTCATCCCAATGCGATTCATCAGTATTTAATTTAAACATTACGCATTGCGTTGCATTAAGCAAGCACTGTACTAACCTAACTTATTGTGTTCCGAATGTCTCATTGTATGCTTCTTGGTTGAAAGATGGTGAGTTAAGTGTTAGCATCAGTAAACGTGACAGGTCTCGACATCGGGAACTGAGCTGACCTTTCTCACGGAGGCTGACCTCATTGATCACCAGTGACCAAACAAGACCCGACCTGACCCGACCTGACCCGACCTGACCCGACCTGACCCGACCTGACCCGACCTGACCCGACCTGACCCGACCTGACCCGACCTGACCCGACCTGACCCGACCCGACCCGACCCGACCCGACCCGACCCGACCCGACCCGACCTGACCCGACCTGACCCGACCCGACCTGACCCGACTCGACCCGACCCGACCTGACCCGACCCGACCCGACCCGACCCGACCCGACCTGCCGTTTGTCTATCTTCGGACAGGGCCGGCGTGCTCTAACACACTGGAGCCGATAGTGGGCGTGGCCAGACACTTCAAGGTGGTTGTCGTCTCCTTCAGTGCTGAGGGCGTGCTGCTCACCAACCGCACTCAGTACCCGTACTTCTTCCGCACCATTGGCGAAAACAAACAGTTCAGGTCAGTGGCGACAGAGACAGCTCTCACGGATTTCTCGAGGTCACAACCAACCCCGAGAAGTTGGTGCATATAGTCCATCCGCGTTTGCAAGCGGCTAGCGTGATGAGTGTTTGGTTTCGGTATCAAAGCACCTGGACTAGGGTGTTGGACTATGCTAAACGCTGATTGTAATGAGCTCTCGTTGGCAACAGGGAAGTAATTAGAACCCGATGGTCAGTGTTAATCATGATCAGAACTGTTAACTTTAATCAAGTTTTCTCCGAACTTTGCTGGTCAACTTTGGGTGAGTTCAGAGTACGAACATTCAATTCCAAGAGTATAATTTCCTACGCTATTGTTGCTTTAGAGATCAAAACTAAATATTTCGCGGAATAGTATACGGAGCGTCGCGAGATCCCCGAAGCATATAGGTACTGTTGTTCAACTCTGACGGCACGAATCTCATAATCAAATTGAATACGCTCATTACATAGGATTTTTAAATGTGTTAAGGTTATGAGTATATGTTGAAACGCCTTAATTCAGTTTAGCAATGTTATTTAAGATATAGCTATGTAATGCCTATTAACTTCCAAACCAAGCAACTTGGAGCAATGCGGTAAGAACCAGCATGTTGCCTGTCATAAGAGGAATATAAGAGTCTGCGATTTTTAGGTTTCAAGTCAATGGGTGACCTTCCAGGTCAAGTGAATGACCTCGGATTTACCATGTCCAGAACAGCGATTTTGCTCTTCAGAAAACCTCAAAATTATAAATTGATAAATGTAAATAAAAAGGCATGTTCCTAGACCAGTTTTGGCTCAGAAATACAGAAAAGGTAATTATTTGTTTGTATCTTGTCAAAAAAAGTCAAAAAAGTTATTACAAAAATGACGTCATCAGTTGCTTACACTTAGGGAACCATCACTTAGTCAAAAATGAAGATATTGCTTTGAAATTTGGTATGGGTATTGTCCATGCTCCGTTCTCTCACAATATTCCGTTTTTTTTTACATGTTTGAAACTTTTGATTTTGTGGGGATTTTTCCAGAAAAAAAAACATTTTTATTTTTATTTTAGGGCTCAAAAATCCAAAATTGAGAAAATCCGAGATCGCCTTCTTAAAGAGAATGCCATTTTGTATCTTTGGTGAATTACGTTTGCAATTTCCTTCAAAACTCTGTTTTCTACCATTTTTCAAATATTAATCGTTTTTCCACCAACATGACGTCATCAAAACATGATTATCTCCCAAACTGCTTAACCAATTTCAATTAAATGTATACAGCATACGTATAATTGTTGTAAACTCAGCAACCAAAAATGTCAGCAAGATGCGCTGCAAGTGTAAACAGTTATTCAAGAAAAATATCAGGGGGGGGGCTGTCAAGACCCCCCCCCCCCCGTTTCTCACAAGTCAGGGATGGAGTGCCTCTGCACGTGCGCACGTGCGCACCTTTGTTGTATCTCAGAAACTACTTGCTCGATCGAGTTGAAATTTGGTGTAGTGTCAGGCAACAGTACTAGCAAAGCAGCACACTTATGCGTGCGCATACCAGCCTCACCACACATTTCCTTTGCGCTAGCTCGTTCTTCGCCAACTACGGCGCCTTATTGGTGTATGGGAAAAATATGAAGATGAGCGCCCCAACGCGGCCCAACTCTGCCCGTGGCGACGCTTTTGAAAAGCTCATATCTCTGATCGCTCGTCCGATTGACAAGCAGGCTTCTTTGCTGAGCAGCCCCATCCAACCTACCCTATTTGAGACCAGTGCCGACTCATGTGGGTGACTACACTGCACGTGGCACGTGCCGCGTGACGGGTGTTGAAAAGTGTTTTCTCGCAAAAACTGCGCAACGGCTGGGCAGATTATGTGCAAATTTGGTGTGGTTAGGGACCTTTCAACCGCCACGTTCCAACAAGTCAGGGGTGGGGTGACTGCACGTAAGTACGTTCACACCCCTATTCTATATCTCATGAACGGCTGAGCCGATTGTGTTCAAATTTGGTGTGTGGTTAGGGACCTCTCAGCCGCCACTTTACTTTCCCACAAGTCAGGGGTGTGGCCTCTGCACGTGCGCACGTGCTTACCTTGTTTGTATATCAGAAACTAATTGCCCGATCGAGTTGAAATTCACCATAAATTTCGTTCGCGCTCGCTCGTTCATCACCAACTACGACGCTTTACTGGTATTGTAACTGTATTGTTATTTTATTGTAGCACATATTATTTCGATGTTTTCTTCGGGTAGTCATAATCGAGGCTAATATGCCCAAAGTTCGCGCTGGCTTTATGAAATGTGCTGGTGTCTGGTGAGGTGTGGAGATGATGTTTGAAATATCTTCATACTTCCAGTCTAAGAACCTTTCGGTCTTATCATCCAGTCGGTATTTTTTAGAATTAAAAAAAACATCGAACTTGTTTCTAATTCATGGTGCTGGCCTGATTCTCACATATTTTCAAGTCAGTGATTATGTCAAGCAGACACAATGCGTGCTAACGTTTTACGTGATCAAAAGACGAAATAATAACAAGGCGTACGGTGCTAATATTAGAAACAATACACTTTCGACTCATTCTAGCGTGCTGTTACATAAACTAAATTAAATTAATCGTCGCCGTTCCTTGAATTCAGACAGTCATTTTCCTCAATTAATTATGCATTTACAGTAACTACTCAACACGGATATAAGAGACCAAATACGAAGTTTAAGAAAAGCTTTCAGCGTGCATGAGCCCGTCAAAAATCCAACGAGAGTTGTCGAAGGACGGTAAGATTAAGATCACATACAGGACACGGAGTCTTAGCCGATATCATTGATTTGGTGTCAATTATTGTACAACTGATAAGCTTCAGAAAGAATGCTCAATCAAGTATAGGGATAAAGAGTTATCACCAGTAAAACGTGGTAAAGATACAACAGGTTTGAAATATGAAATGGTAAGGGATCACACGTGGTAGTAACACAATCATTTTAGTCCTCCAGAAAAATTGCCAGGCCGCAATGCATGCCAACATAAAAATTCAGTTGTATTAAATTGCTCATGATCTCCTTTCCAAATCCGCCAAAAGGGAGTGCGTCCTGAGCGTTGCATGCTTCAGCGTATAAATAAATGCTTAGAATAATACAGCCATTTTTGAACACGAATCATTTTAGCAAGTTTTTTTGTTCATTTTGACGTTCGCGTTTGCCAACTGCCACGCGCTGTGGTACTACCTCTATCAGAACGCACCGTACGAAAAACAAAATTGATTTGATGGACCTATCCAATGGTGAAGACCCAATCTCAATCGGAGCAGTGGTTGCAAAGTTATTAGCTTCCGATAAGTATGGCCGGGTCGGGCCGGGCCGGGCCGGGTCGGGCCGGGTCAAATGTAAATTTGTCTAGTAAGTTGACGAGAAACCTCACGGGCGCTTCGCGCCCGCTCGGTAACTAGCGTTAGTAATCACTAGCGCCAGTTATCACCAGCGCCAGTTATCACTAGACGTATCAACAAATGATGTCAGGAACGTTCAGTGAAGTTCATATCAAAGGTCATATCATCATATCATCATGTCATATCATCATCATCATGTCATATCATCTGGTTGCATTTTGTTGCATTTTATATAATGATATCTAAAAAATTGTACCGACTTCTTAGTGTGCATTGTTTTTCCTTGCCTTTTTAGTGTATTTCCTGTTTTCTCGTAAACACAATAACATAATGTTGCTTAAACGGGATTGTATTTATCGATCACGGACTTAGCCGGCAGTGCGCCGATTATTTTAGTCGGATGTAATTGCTAAAAGCGCAGTGACCTTTTCACTGGATCTCTGTTCCCGAAATAGATGCACATTCAGTACGATTGTGTCCAATTGGAACCCATTAATGACGTCCGGACTAGCTGATGAAGAGCTATTTCAGCCGATAAAAGCGAAACAATGTGTTTGCGCTCGTCACATCATCCTGATGACGAGATTTGCATTATAAGGCCGGAACGGCCGTTAGTCGAGCAGTGAGGCATGCGAGGCCGTTTTATCTAACAATCCGGCACCTTTGTAGGTGTAGCAGGACACGGCAGTGTTAAAACTCGCCACCACAGACACACTTCATAGAGATTTAATTATGTGGGTACGCCATCAGAAAACTAGTCAAATGTGTCGCTTCGTTATCAATATGTAAGCTGTATATAGGTATATTCCCGACAAGCTCGCTCTCATCCAAAATATTTATAGATTTTGGATGAGAGATCTGGTCAGGACTGGTATCGGAAATAATAGTGTCGTATTACCTACAAGACTTCCATAAGTGGTGCAGACGCTTCCATTGTCTCACATTCAGCAACATATGATGTTATCCTCCGCCTCTTCGTCATGGAAAGCAGATCAATGCAATGCAGATTACTTCTTGCTTATCACTCATTCCATTACTGACAAACTAGCCACATTCCCATTATTCCATGCGTTGTCGAGGCAATGGCGTTATTACCTTTTCCCGTGCCGCCAGAACTTTCTCTATTGAAGCCTGAAGCTGCACCTGGGGCTGCAGTCGCGCCTTTGAAATGCATGGGAATCAAATGAACTCAGAGATCCCTCTGGGACTGCTCCGTTGATTTACAACGCACCTGTACCAAGCGGACATGTTCACGACTGTCACCGACTTACAGCTGTCTTGACCCATCGCCCCGAACCCAGCAAGGTCAGCCCACACGGAGAGTTCGTTCCCAGGGACATGCGGCATGCCCATGGAGAGAGTAGGTTCCCAACTTCCCAGGTACAATGTACATACATATCCCTGCATTATTCGCCGAGATGGGCACAGAGCCAGGGTCGGTAACAGTGGGAGGTGAGCTGTTGAGTGTCCGTTGGTGTCATACGTTGGTTGGTGATGCTCATCCGCGGTCCCAACGGTACAAGGTCCTATTTGCAATCACATTGATGCATATAGTCAAGGCACTTTACATATAGTAGAATATAGTGTATTGCATCACATAGTTGGATAAGCAGGACGTGTTTTTGAGGCTACCGTATTTTATTTTTGCGCACGGAGAAGTTATTCGCCACTAACTTACATACCAGAAGATAGAAAAGATCAGGAAGATATGTTGATACTTTTTCTTGAGGCACTTACTCTGGATCAAGGCCATACATATAAGGTAGAACCAGGGGCGGAACTATATATCTCTTTGGGAGGGCCCGAGCCCCCCAATGCTGAGGTGAGCCCCCCGAATGGTGCTCCACCCCCCCCATCTTTTTCAAAATGTGTGCCCTTCCAAAATTTTAAGGACTACTCGTAGATATTGTTCTGTTTTGAATTTTGCGTATTTTATTACATCAAGCTGTGATTCCATCTTAGGAGTATTCCATCTTAGAAGTATACGAACATTGTGATTCCATCTGCGACTGCTTTTTCGATTATGATATAATGGATAACAATTGGTAGCAAGGATTGTCTTCTGCTAACAAGTCCGTAGATACAAGGTTCAACCGTGCAGGTTAGCGAATAGCGGAGGGAGAGCATAAACAATTAGCCATCGGGTACTCTATTTAAATGGTGTTTAATGGAATTTGTTGTACATTTATTGTTTGCCTGGAATAAGTTCTGATAGTTAATGTAGCCTTTTTGGCTCCCTGGTATTGCAATATATTAAATATCCAACATCCGTGCTAAAATAATACGTTTTATACGAAGGAACATCGAGGGGATCGAGCAATCAAAGGGCATCGGGCCATCGTGACCAGGGGGCCTAGGGAGCCATGACCCCTCCAGGAGGTTAACCGAGGTCGGTCTGAGAGGGTCCTTGGTTGACATGAGGAGCCCTTGGACAGCCTGAGCGGGCCTCGTTGAGCCTGGAGGGGAGCTCGGTCGGCCTGAGGGTGCACTC
The DNA here is from genome assembly GCA_036785665.1 of Chirona hameri. NCBI lineage: Eukaryota > Metazoa > Arthropoda > Thecostraca > Balanomorpha > Balanidae > Chirona > Chirona hameri. Next base: position 58,557 of record JAXIVJ010005816.1, read on the forward strand.
CGTTGACTTGAGGGAGTCTTTCGTCCGCCTGATGGGGTCCCAGTCGGTCTGGAGAGCCATTGTTCGGCCTGAGGGGACTCCAGTCGGCCTGGTCGGCCTCAGGTATCCTTTGTCGGCATGAGGGTCTCTGTCGGCCTGGACGGGGCCTCGGTCGGATTGGATGGAAGCTCGGTCGGCCTGAGGGCCCTCTGTCGACTTTATGGGCCATCGATCGGCTTGAGGGAACTCCTGCCAGCTTTGGCAGCCTGAGGAGCTTGTGTTGGGCCCGAGGGGCTCTTTGTCAGCCTGAGAGGGCCGCAGTTGGTCTGAAAGGCCTTAGTCGGTTTGAGGGGGTCGGCCTGAGAGGCCCTCGGTGGGCCTGGAGGGTAACTCGGTCGGTCTGAGGGGACGCTCGGTCGACTTGACGCCCCGTCAAGTCGACCGAGGGTCCCCTCAGACCGACGGTCGGCTTGACGGGGCCCTCGGTCGGCTTTAGTGAACTTCGATCGGCTTCAGGGGCCCTTAGTCGGCATGAGGAGTCCTTGTTCGGCCTCCGGGCCAATCGGTCGGCTTGAAGTGGTCTTTGGACTGAGAGCCCGTCTGTCGGCCTGAGTGGCCCTCGGTATGCCTGAGGGAACCTCGGCGTCAAGAGGCCCTGAGTGGGCCTGAAGGACCCTCGGTCGGCCTGAGTGGCTCTCGGTCAGCCTAAGGGGCTTGAAAGAGCGTTTTCGGCCTGAAGGGACCTTGGTCGGCCTGAGGGGCTCTTGGGCGGCCTGAATGGGCCCTTGGTTGGCATTTGGTGTACCCAAACGGTCTTAGGGGGCTCTCAGTCGGCATGAAGGGCCCTCGGTCGGCTTGAAGAGCCTTTGGTCGACTTGAGGTCCTTTTTCGGCCTGAGGGGCCTTCGGTCAGGTTGAGGAGCCCCTCGGTCTACCTGATGGGCCCTCGGTCGGCCTGTAGGGGTTCCTAGTGTGCCTATGGGGCTCTTCTGTCGGCCTTAGAGGGCCGACAGAAGAGCCCCAAGAGCCCCATTAGAGGTTCGACTTGAGGGGGCGATCGGTCGGCTCGAGTGGCGCTTGCCATTTGTCGAAATTTTGTTGCTGTCCTTTAAAAACGCACCCTGAGGACCGAAATATCAATTGCAGTTAATTAGTAATTGTTCAATTTTATGAGCTGAAAGATAGAAATAGGGGAAATTTTTGGTATTTTTTCTTATATGAAACAGACAAAACGGCTCCATAATTGTGATAATTGTAATAGTTTATAATACGTATATTATATAATAATTACACTTTATATATATTATATATATAGTATTGGACATTTAGTTTCAATTTGAGCATTCGGCCGTTGCCCCCCCCCCCCCCCCCAACCGATTTCATCAAGTTCCACCACTGGGTAGAACCGTTCCTGCTGCGCAAAATCTGCCATGACTTCACCGAGCGCATACTTATATCCGGAATAGCAAGCTAAATATATGAAACACTACTTCGCAATTGACATACATGTAAAGTACATCATCAATAATGTATGTTAGACAGTATAAAGTCTCATATTAATGACAAGGAAACTCACTGGGATCCAAAAAGTAATGCCCTGGTGATGTCACCAGGGCCATTTATTGAACAGCAAATAGGTATTGGGATGATAACGGCCTGACTCTAGATACGATGTAATATGTATTTTTATTTTTATCATTTTGTCATTTTTAGCATTCTGAAGTGAAGTTTCACGCAAGCGACCTCTGATTTTCTCGCTCGAATTTTCATGTCGCGCGGCAACAAACCCCGAGAATTACACAAGAACTTCTGCAGGAAGAAGTACTGTGCTACAAATACCATAACAAAAACCCAAGAAAACAAGAGAAAACGAATAAAATGATTGTTGCTTATGTACTATGAAGAGCAATGCTGAAAATCTAACAGCAATTACTGATCTTGCTAAGTCAGAAACGATTAGCCAACGAAGAACGAACGAAATGAAACAGCACTTGCATCTTCATTGTCTTTCTATTGGTTGTGTATATGTACTTTTACTGTTGCACACAGGGGCGGATCCAGAAAATCTTCATAGGGCGGGAGGGGGGGGGGGGTCATCAATTGCAGTGGTGCCCCTACATATACCCAAATCTGAAAACTCAACAGATTTGGTCTACTATATTTTGAGGGTGCCCCTATTTCAACTTAGTTTTTTTAATTGACAGCGTTGGCTATAGGTATTTGCAATATCAGTCGTACCCCTTTCTATCATTTAAAGCGCCGCGGATGGTACTAAAATATATTACTTGATCAGTCAAGGGTAGGGACGCAGTCAAAGGGGGGGGGGGGAGGGCATGCCCCCCCCCTTGAGCAAAACAAACTTACATATATAAAATTAGATAATATGACGACCCGTCCCTGCCCCCCCCCCCTTCGGTCAACAACATATGGTTGAGGAGCAAAATTGATTTTACCACCGACGTGCCCCCCCCCCCCCCCCCTTGAGAAAATCCTGGCTACGTGCCTGGTCAAGGGCGGCCCCAGACGGCTGATGAACAATTGACCAAGAGGGAAGCAGGGGGGAGGGGTTGGAAGCCGTTTTTTACGAGCAGTAAATCTTATGCATGCGATAAACTATTATTGCGCCGCGAAGCGGCGTCTAAATTTGAGGTTTTGAGCGGGTTGGAGAACTATTTTTGCTATGAGAACCAGCATGCAGGGTTCGTTCAATTCAACGAGGAAATATGTCTGGAGAAAAAGGTGGTGTCAAAAGACATGTTGCCCCCCCCCCATTTAAGGCCAAATGTAGGGCCATGGCCCCCATATCTCCCCCTGCGGCCGCCAGTTTGTACAGTCTATATTAGACCCTTTTGTACTGGAAAAGAACACTGATTGATTTGCACCGCATAGCGGCGCGGACTTTTGTGCTTTATTTTGTTTTTGTCTGGATGACTAGGCCCTAAACAATAGAAAGGTTCTATAATATATATGTATCACCCCAAGGGCCCCTCGAGTCCGATACGTTGTTGCCTATGGTATCAAGGCACGTTGGTGCCCCTTCATAGCCCAAGAGACGGGAGGCATGAAGGGGCATTTTTTTGTGCATAATTTAGCAATTTGAATTAAGCATTATTTCGCGATTTTTTTCTTCAGCGAACAATGCTTGTGATTTTATAGCGGCACCATACCATTGTTTTCCCTCCTGGATTCAAGGAGCCACAGTTCCCCGGTGTCTCCCCTCACCCCACAGTGCCGCCTACCGTCACGATGGTGCCCCTGGCACACCGGCGCGGTGGTGCCCTTGGTTCACCGGCGCGGTGGTGCCCTTGTACACCGGCACGGTGGTGCCCTTAGTTCAAAGAACACTTAGTTATTTGCGCTGCGTAGCGGCAAGGTTTTTTGCTTTATTTTGGTGGTGCCCCTGGTCCCCCGGCGCGGTGGTGCCCCCAGGGTCCGGTGGTGCCCCAAGGCGCGGTGGTGCCCTCATAGCCCAAGGGAGGGGGGTCATGACCCCCGTGACCCCCCTGGATCCACCACTGGATGCACATCACTTTTTACTCCCACTGTTATCCTTCCATCCCTAATGCAGTTCGCTGTTCGCGGCGCTCAAATGGCTGAAGCGCCGCACTGCACCATCCTGATCCTTCAATTCACCCCCCTGGCCTCTACCCGATCACCTCACGTAACATCGCGACGGGCACGTAATAGCCACTGGTACTGTGTGTCACATCGTGTACAATGTACATACGAAAGAGTGGATGTACCGGCACGTCTAAATAAATGCATAAATATTGATATTGACTGAGATATAGAAATAGAGATAGATATAGAGATATTGATAGAGATAGAGATAGAGATAGAGATAGAGATAGAGATAGAGATAGAGATAGAGATAGAGATAGAGATAGAGATAGAGATAGAAATAGAGATAGAGATAGAGATAGAGATAGAGATAGAGATAGAGATAGAGATAGAGATAGAGATAGAGATAGATATAGATATAGATATAGAGATAGAGATAGAGATAGAGATAGAGATAGAGATAGAGATAGAGATAGAGATAGAGATAGAGATAGAGATAGAGATAGAGATAGAGATAGAGATAGAGATAGAGATAGAGATAGAGATAGAGATAGAGATAGAGATAGAGATAGAGATAGAGATAGAGATAGAGATAGAGATAGAGATAGAGATAGAGATAGAGATAGAGATAGAGATAGAGATAGAGATAGAGATAGAGATAGAGATAGAGATAGAGATAGAGATAGAGATAGAGATAGAGATAGAGATTGAGATAGAGGTAGAGATAGAGAGAGAGGTAAATGTAGAGGTAGAGGTACCCGTGCTGTTTTGTCAAAATTGTGGATTCCCGACCGCTGTGAACATATATGGAACAGTTCCCTTCGTCGATCAATGCAAATTTTAGTGACGTTAGTCTACATTGCTATTCAACCCAGAAATATAGACGGTGTATGCATAGGATATGGGATGTATGTATAGGATAAGAACCTAAAATGCTATAAATTCAATTCTGCGTTACGAGGAACCGAATATGAATTACGATGGCGATGGCTTCGTTATAATGATGGCCACCGATGTCACGCCGCTTCGCGGCGTGAAAATGTGAATTTTAGGTCGTGGAAAACGCGATTTTAATATTGAAACCAGACTTTGATTGGAGCCAAGCTTCAGGTAACCCCTTTTCTTGGCTACACATCTCTGTATGCTAAACAAATATTGAAATTGTTGTGTTTCAGTTCGTTTTCGCTTAACACGCGCCCTGGAGCGGGGGGGGAGAATCTGCCAACCCCTTCCGTTTTTAGAGGATAGCGCAAAAACGGCGGCGCGCAGCCCCGCCGTTTTTATTAATAACTGTTCGGAAATTAACTACACACCTTATGTAAAATTATTGACCTCGGGTCATCTCAGGTCAGGTCACCAGACCAGGTCATGTGATGACCCCACTTCCAAAAAGTTTTCAGTTTACCACGGCCACAGTTTCAGGCCAATCGATTTCAATCTTGCAGAATTTGATAAAGTTATAGATTCTTACAATTTGTATATCTCTGATTTTTTTTATATCGGTGACCTAAGGTCAGGTCAATTTCGTGACGGCCAACACTGTTTTGTCAATAACTATCGACATAATGCAGATACAGAAGTGAAAACAGTGCCAATGTGTTTGTCTCGTCGAAACACGTCTCTCAATTGCAACATTACTTACTTCGGTCACCACTTGACCTTGACCTGAGGTCAAATTTCTTAGCTGACCTAACCTAGATTCAAAGCGCCTTGACGAGACACATACGATGGCGTTACACGTATTGCTTTACCCTTATTAGGTAAAAAGTTATTTGAGAAAAACCGTTTTGCCAAAATATTTTTTTAACATTTGATGACCTCTGGAGCCTAAACTATTGACCTGAGCTCAAAAATGAGGAAACAGCGGCGATATAATTTTTCAAGTGCTTTTCATTGACATTTTCCGTTTGTTCCTAGCTATCATAGTTCATGTGATATATCTGGTGATTTCTGGAACGAAGTCCTAAAACTGGAAAATCTGACTTTTGATGACCTCTGGTGACCTCAATGTTGACCTGACCTAAACAAAGACCGATATACTGCCGACAAAGCCTGTCTCGAGCTATCTAACGCAGTTTTCTGCTTGTCGCTACGTTGCGTGGTTTTCGAGATCATATGTGGGGGGGGGGGGGCGAAATCCGCCCCCCCCTCCAGGGCGTGTAATTCTCAGAGGCCCTCCAAGGCGCGTGTTAAGTCGCGGAAACAGTAAACACTCATGCCATAGATGTATTGCCGTGCCGGACATAGAGACGCAACTGACACTGAGGCGCCCGTGACCCCGCCCGGCGTCCCCCGGCCCAGACAATGCCCTCTGGGTATGCGCCGGCAGAGGCGCGCTCAGGGACGGAGCTGGCGGTCGCGGGGACAGGGGCGACTCCAGGCAATACATTACGGGGGTAGGCCACAACATAACACCTCCCCAAGACGATGGCTTAATTACACAAATTAAATCGTCTGCTAACAAAACACGCGCACAGAATACGGCGACAACACTAATCGCAGTATGTGGTATCGCTCCAACCAACTGTCAGGCGCTGGGGCGGCCGCCGTGAGAGGCGGCTGCGGCGTGGCGCCGGCGGTGCCGCTGCTGCTGTCGCTGCTGCCGACGTCACTGCCGCTGGCGCTGCCGCTCCTGGCGTCGCTGCTGACGTCATCGCTGCTGGCGCCGCTCGAGGTGCGTCAGCTACCTGCCGGCCGGGGGTTTGGCGATCGGTGGCTGCGGCGGCCGGCGCTCCGGTATCGGTTCAGGGGCCGGTACAGCCGCAGAAACCGCCGGGTTCGCCAGTATACCCGGCCACTCGCCGTCTTGACGAGGTAGGTACGGCGTTGGCCGATGCCGAAGATTATTTCGTTCATGTCCCAGCGACTGGTGTCGGTGTTCTGGAGATCGACGCGGTCGCCGATCTGCAGCTGAGAGAGCCGGCGCGCTGACGCATCGTGGTAGCGCACCACCTGCTCCCGAGTCGCGGCGGCCATGGCCTCGCACTCTTCTGCTGCGCGCTGCACTCGGGCGCGAATGCCCGGTGGTGTGTTGGCACACCCGACCAGTGTCAGAAAAGTGGTTCAACGATTTAATTTCGCGGAACAAATTTTTCGCCAGCTGTGGAACAAGTTTGTTAAAGGGACTGTCCCAGCTGTTTGAAAGTTGTCCAATCACATTGAATTGTTTGTCTACATGTCAGGCGAGGTCAGCTGAACATGTTCGTGAACTTTTTTCTCTCGAACAAAATGCTTATCTTGGAAGATATTCAACTATTAGTTTTAAGCGGAAAGTTGGGTTGGTGGCGTCATGTTATTTTTTTTTTAATAGCAGGGAAATCCTTTGTGCTGCCAAATGTATGGCACAATGTTTGTGTCGACATCTATTGCGCAGAGAAAACAGCGAACCACCCGGTGTCTAGATTGGCTAGCACTATCAGATGGAGTTGTTGCAGCAGTTGGCCGCCAGGGACCGCTAGTGAGCCAGGGTGTTATGACGTCGCAAGCAAATGGTACCACTATATATTGATAGATGTATTTATTTATAAATAAATAAATATTTAGCGTTACATATTTAACTGGTACCATTTGCTTGCGACGTCATAACACCCTGGCTCACTGGCGGTCCCTGGCGGCCAACTGCTGCATCAACTCCAGCTGATAGTGCTAGCCTTCTAGATTGCGAACCACCCCGGGATCGAGAAATGAAAGACGAAAATATGCCAAGGCTGACCTTAAAACAAGTCGACTCATTACCAGTTGGGTAAAGACAGCCGACGCTGTCGGTTTAGAGGCCCTATTCAAATACACATGGGCCTTATTTTTTACAGATGTCAAAATAAAACTCGAATATCTTTTTGATTAGATCATTGTGGTTGTTTTAACTGCTACCATACTTAATTTAAATGCCAAGCCATCAAAATGGCTATCTCAACTAAAATATAATGTTAAGGTGGGATAGTCCCTTGGGCATACCAGTAATTTGTGCGTGATTTTTGATACGTGTTTACACAACCTATTTTCATATATGCCAATATGTGCATATATTATGATGTGGAAAGTTGATGAATCGCCAGTCTAATTTCCTGTACAGATATGGTCTTGGCATGGGTGTCGGAAGCGGGGGGGGGGGGGGACGGATTGTATCGGTGGCGGGGTTGTAACCTGAGGTTACAGGACACATTGGCGAATGTTATTTTGCCGAATATCATTTTGGCGAATGCATATTGTCAAAAGACACTTTGACGAAATGTCTTTTTGACAACAAGTGAATATGTCGAAAGCAAAATGGCGAATGCCTTTTTGTCGAAATGCCTTTTTGCCGACATGTCATTTTGTCGAAATGTCTTTTTGCCGACATGTGAAAAGATCGAAATGTCTTTTTTCCGAAATGTGATTTTGCCGACATGTAAAAAAGTCGAAATGCCTTTTTGCCGAAATGTCATTTTGTCGACATGTGAAAAAGCCGTAATGTCATTTTGCCGAATGTTACTTTGTCGACGTGTGAAAAGGTCGAAATGCTTTTTGCCGAAATGTCATTTTGTCGACATGTGAAAAAGTCGAAATACTGTTTTGTCGAATGTCATTTTATCGACATGTGAAATGTTCTAAATTTATTTTTGCCGGATGCAGAATGCATTTGGTGCCATGCGCAGCAATTGTCGTCATGTGTCAATATTATTAGTGTAAATATTTTGTTGCGCCCCAATCATCCTAAGCATCAACAGCGATCCTCCACCGGCAACCAAAGCGGAGCCGGCTATGGCTGCTCATAGTAGTTCCTTTCCGCGCGTGCGGCAGACTGCTCCAGTGCAACCCTGCTAGGGGCGTGATGGTGTTCCTTGCTCTCCACAAAGACCTGCGAGCATCAGGCACGTAGCCAAGGGGGGGGGGGGGGGGGGGGGGGGCGGTGGGTGCGATCCCCCCCCCCCCCCCACCCACCCACAACCCCCTGGAGGCCAGGAGAGTCCTTTTTGGCGCGCGCAGCGCGACGAAAAGAGCCGACGAGACCGCGCGAAGCGCAGTATCATGGGCTCTTAACCACGCGAAGCGTGGTCTTTAGAGAGTTTAGAGCACTTTAGGGTCACCAGGGCCCTCTCTGGAATACCAGAGGGCCCCTTGGACGCTCAAAAGACCCCTGTGCATGTCAGAGGGGCCCCTGGCCAGACCAAAAGGGCCCCTGAGCGGGTCAGAGGGCCCCCTGGACACGTCGAATGGGCCCCTAGCCAGCACAGAGGGGCCCCTGAGCAGGTCGAGGAGCATGTCGACAGGGCGACAAAGCGGCCAGCGCAGTCCCTAGCCAGGTCATAAGGGCCCCTGAGCAGATTGGAGGGCCAATTGAGAGACCACAGGGCCCCTGAGAAGTTAAAAGGGCCCCTGTGCAGGTCAGAGGGGCCCCTGACCAGACCGAAAGGGCCCTATGTGGGTCAGAAGAGCTCCTGAACATGCTGAATGGACCCTAGTCAGTACGGAGGGGCCCTAGGGCAGGTCGGAGGGCCCTTAGAGCATGTCGCAAGGCGACAAAGCAGCCAGCGCCGTCCCATGCCAGGGCGGAAAGGCCCCTTAGAAGGCTAGAGGGTCCCTGGAGAGACCAGAGGGTTCCTGGTAAGTTCAAAGGGCCCCTGTGCAGATCAGAGGGGTCTCTGATCAGACCAAAAGGACCCCTGGGCGGGTAAAAAGGGCCTCGGAACATGCCGAATTGGCCCCTAGCCAGCACGGAGGGGCCCCAGGGCAGGTCGGAGGGCCCCTTGAGCATGTCAGCGCAGTCCGACCAGAAGAGTCGCTGGACAGATCGGAGGGGCTCCTGGGCAAGTCAGAGGGGCCCCTGGCCAGACCGAAAGCGTCCCTGGGCCGGTCGGAAGGGCCCTTGGAGGAGAACCACGGATAAATTTGCATCTTAGTTTTATTAGATTTGTCTAAATGCTTTGATGTAGTCCCCCACTGCGAACTGCTGGAAAAGATGGAGCTTTACGGTATAGACACAGCATGGTTCTCATCTTACTTATATGGTCATACACAACAGGTCCAAATGAGGACAGCTCATGGATCGTACATTCAATCTGTTAAAAAAGCAACGCCCCCGACATGTCAATTTTCCAAGGCGGAAGTTTGTCATGCATTCTCTATCTTCTCTTTTTAAACGATTTGGCATTGTGCACTGAAGAAAATGTCACAATTGTTCAATATGCTGACGACTGCCAGATTCTAGCAACCGGGAAAAAATGTGACTTGCCGTCGCTGACATGCCGAATGGAACGAGCTTTGAACTCGCTATTACAATGGTTCAGTCACCACAAGATGAAACTGAACACCAGTAAAACACAGATGATGGTGCTAGGAACACCGCAGATGCTGAGGACGTTACCCGCTGTCACCATACAATTGTGTGGCTCTACAGTAGTTGACTCAAGAGTGCTTAAAAATCTAGGTGTCACAATGGACAGGCATCTGAGCTTTGAATCCCACATAGACTCAGTACGGCGTAAGTGTACTGGAATTCTCATAGCCCTCAGTCATGCACAACACACTATCCCGAGACAATATCTATCCCAAATAGTACAAGGACTGGCTACCTCAGTAGTTCGATATTGCATATCAATTTACGGATCGTGCAATTGTAGCGTTGGGGAATGACAGGGGTGTCATAGGGGTAGGGAGTGTGGGAGGGTATGATAGCGAACAAGGAGCTGGGCCGGGTTCCGCTCCACTCTTGCGTGTGGGGGGAGGGGTACGTTATAGAGTGGGATAGCAGTGGAGGGATACATTGTAGGGAGAGGGGAATGGAGAAGAAGGAATAAGAGGGGATATGGGTAAAGGAAGGTAGGGGAAAGAGAGAAGAGAGGTGGAAGGGAAAAGAGAAACATCCACTCCTCTGGCTGTAGTGGGAAGACTGCTGAGAAGAGATATGGGAGAGAAGACTCCATCCACTCCACCGGCTGTCATGGAAAACTGCTGATCCCTCTTGTCCTCTTCGTCAGCTCGACCTTCGGTGACCTGCAGTGACCTGCAGTGACCTGCAGTGACCTGCAGTGACCTGCAGTGACCTGCAGTGTTATGCAGTGACCTGCAGTGTTTTGTGGTGACCTGCAGTGACCTGCAATAACCTGTTCGGCTCGTAGGTCCGCTAGAAGTGATGAGAGATGTAGAAACTGATGTAGAGATGTAGATGTAGCATAGCGTAGATGTAGACAGAGACAGATGTATGTATAGCGTAGCGTAGCAAGATCCCCTTCCGCGTACAAAACATCTGATGGAGGTAGGTGCTTTTAAATTTTGAGAGACTGATCATCCTGGTCCATCGTATAGGCTGGTTCATCGACATGCCATTTCACTGCTCGAGGACGGGAGGCAGGGTCTCGCCCATGAGGGTGAGGACGATACAACGGGAAGGTGTAGGATTAGCGTCGGGTGTGACGCCCCGGTGACCATTGCTAACTTTCGTGATTCAGATCTTTCTTTAAAATCTTCAGTCGATTCGTAAGTTAGGTCATCCGTCCAGTTATCCCTCCCCATTTAACACCTGCTTAACTCCAAAACCTAATCGCCCACTTGTCGTATGCCAGCGTTGCTACGTTTTACTTACCTTCGAGTAATGATCCGTCCGGCTGTCCTGACTGAGTTTGCACCACTCCTACTGGGTCTTAACCTAAGAGTTATCTTTCGTCATCCTCACTGCCACTCTCTCAGCTACAGACATTCGCTTTCATACGCCCCATAGTGATTTGTGCACCCCCAAAATTCCCTCCCAGTAGTGTCGGATGCCAGCTGATGAGTGACTCCCAGGTAGGATAAATGTCCTCATCAATACGAAATCCTAGTAGCGCTCCGCTGAACGACAGCATTGCTGCGTGGGGCCGCCCAGAATATATGTATTCAATGTAATCCGTCCGGTTCCTACTTTAGAAGGGAGCTAGTTTTCCATAGGACTTATATGAAACACCGACTACGCTTTACTGCCGTCTTATCCTCTCTGTCCGGGAGAGGCTCCTATACCTACTGTCCGGGCCTCCGACCTGGGCTCCGCCGGACCTGGGTCCTCTATCCGGGCCCACCACCTTACCTTGGGCTCCGCCGGACCGCTGACCTCCATCCGGGCCACGACATGGCTCGCCGGACCAACTTTCTAAGTTAACATCGACAGGCATCGACGGCGAGCTACGCGGATGTCCTTGCCTATATACCGACTGCGGGCGCCCGGGAATCTCTAGAGGAGATCTTCCCGTCTAACCTAGAGTGACTTCTGAGGCACGTCCGGCCTCCTCCTCCCTCTTATCCTTCCTCCCTCGCCCTCCTTTTTCTGCGCCAACCTATCATCCTCTGGCATTTGGCACCCACAGTCTCGGACTTACTAATTGTAACCTCCCTGTGATATGCGGCCAGCCGATATCACTCGGTCTGGGCATAATTTTCCACGAGCACTTTCATTCACATGTTTCGCCACGCTGATAGATTTTCGATACAAGGATCGGGCACACAAGCCGTCATGCCTCTCCTCCAAGCTCCGATACTATTTAATCTCTGTCCTGTCCTGTCCTGACCCACTGTTGCAGGGATCACACCTCCCTGTCCTGTCCTGCCCACTGTTGCAGGGATCACACCTCCCTGTCCTGTCCTGTCCTGACCCACTGTTGCAGGGATCCCACCTCCCTGTCCTGCCCCACTGTTGCAGGAATCACACCTCCCCTGTCCTGTCCAATCCCACTGTTGCAGGGATCACACCTCCCTGTCCTGTCCCACCGTTGCAGGGATCACACCTTCCTGTCCTGTCCTGTCCCACTGTTGCAGGGATCAAACCTCCCAGCACTGTCCTGACCCATTGTTGCAGGGATCAAACCTCCCAGCATCGTCTGACCCATTGTTGCAGGGATCACACCTTCCCTGGCCTGTTCCTGTCCCACTGTTGCAGGGATCAAACCTCCCAGCACTGTCCTGACCCATTGTTGCAGGGATCACACCTCCTGGCCTGTCCTGTCCCACTGTTGCAGGGATCAAACCTCCCAGCACTGTCCCTGACCCATTGTTGCAGGGATCAAACCTCCCAGCACTGTCCTGACCCATTGTTGCAGGGATGACACCACCCTGGCTTGTCCTGACCCATTGTTGCAGGGATCACACCTCCCTGGCCTCTCCTGACCACTGTTGCAGGAATGACACCTCCCTGTCCTGTCCATGTCTTTCTAGCTATCCTATTACGAAATCAATATCAGCGACGTTTCTCCAACTATGATTGAGTACTAACCGCTTTACCAGTTCTCTATCGGGGGACGTAAATTATATGACCCTTAGGTAATTTCCTACATGGGAAACGTTGTCCAAA
>JAXIVJ010005817.1:0-7500 GCA_036785665.1 Chirona hameri
GCGGCGAAGTTGATTACTTTTTGAATTTTGTATAGTTGACCCTTGGCCGCTCCGCCCCACACGCAGAGACAGTAGTGGATGTGTGGGAAAACATACGTCTGTACGATAATTTTGAGGACTTCGCAGGAAAAGTAGTGCCGAAATCTGTAGAGTGAGACGAGGATTCCGTTGCATTTTGAGACCACGCCGGAGACATGCGCGTTCCATGACAGACAGGGTCCTAGGACGACGCCTAGGATTTTTAATTTCTTTGAAGGTTTAATGGTCGTGTCATCAATTTCGAAGTGGAAGTCTGATGCTTTTTTCAGATTATGCTTGGAGCCAACAAGGAGAAAGTCAGTTTTATTTGCATTGATTTTGAGAGAGTTTGCCCCGAACCATGCTTGAAGTTCGAGAAGAGTGAGTTCCAGTCTGTTTTTCAGGGCATCTAGCCCGGGTTTGTCAGAGGGCGCGCAGTCAAGGTGGACGGTGTCATCCGCGTATGAGATGAGGTGACCATGGGTTAAATGTCCAGACATGTCGTTTGTGAATAAGATGAAGAGGATTGGTCCAACGATCGAGCCCTGGGGCACGCCGCACGACATCGGCAAAGTCAGCTGCCCACCTCTCACTACCTGGGCACGGTCACTCAGGTAGCTGCGGAACCACGCAGTGTCGATGCCATACCATGCCATCTTACTCAGGAGAACGTCGTGGTCGACGCTGTCGAACGCCTTTGAAAGATCATACGTTGTTACCGACGATACAAGACCTCTGTCGATGTTTAGAGCAAGGCGCTCGACAGCACCGAGCACGGCATTCTCAGTGGAGTGTCCTTGTTTATACGCGTACTGGGATGGGCTCAGTAGGTTGGCCGAGTTCAAATATACTGTCAGCTGACTACATACAACCTTCTCCAATATCTTCGATAGCGCGCTAAGTAACGATATTGGCCTATTGTTAGAGGGTATCTGAGGGTCACCGGTCTTGGGTATGGGCACGACCCATGCGGTTTTCCACTGCCTCGGAAACACCTTCACCAACAGCGACAGGTTAACCAGGCGCAGCAGATGCGGACCCACAACTGCGAAGCACTCGCGGACCGTAAATAGCGGCACCTCGTCCAGTCCGACCGCGCGCGACGCACTCATCTGCTGGATGCAGCGGGACAGTTCAGGCAGAGTGGCCGGCCTGAGCTCGAAGCCAGCGGCGCACACGGTCGGCGGCCTGGGGTTCTCACGGTCAGCAGCGACAGCGTCCCTGAGGTCAGCCGCGATGCGAGGCCCTACGTCGGCAAAGTGCCGGTTTAACCCGCGAGTTACTGGGGTATATTTCATAACGCGACTTACTGGGGGGGGGGCTATTTTTTGCCCCCCCCCCCCCTCTGATCTCCGAAACTACTGGACCGAATGTAAAAATTCAAACGGCATTCGATAGCCCTGGGAAATTTATCGAGGGAAACATAATATTGTTGACCTCGGGGTCACCGATGACGTCACAGGTCAGGTCAAGTACAAAGTGTTTGACCGTGTCAAAAGGTCTCGATGGATGGAATTGTCGCGCAAAATTGCGATATTAAACGCATAAGCTATCGATAAATCAGTATGATTCGTTTGTCTGACACTTCTAAGTACCTTTCTAAGCTGTTTATGACCTTGGGTCAGGTCAAGGTCATCCGAGGTCACGAGGTCAAACTGCAGATTATGGTAATTAGGCGTTGTAACACATGTTTATGGGTTTGTTGTTCGTCTAGAACGCGAAAAATGACCTTAGAACATTGTTTGCTCCATATAAATAGAAGTAAAAAGCAAAAATGGAAATGCGTTTTTTATGCATAGTAATGCTGCGAGAAGTGGTCGATTTTTGTCATTTAAAGGTCATAACTTGGTCATTTGTAAAGATATCGACTTTAAATTTGGTACACAAATTCACCGCATACGTCTCGATATTAAACGCATAAGCTATCGATAAATCAGTATGATTCGTTTGTCTGACACTTCTAAGTACCTTTCTAAGCTGTTTATGACCTTGGGTCAGGTCAAGGTCATCCGAGGTCACGAGGTTTTTGGAAAATTCTGATTTTTTCCTGAAAATTTTGTTTAAAAAAAAAATTGGATTTCTCAAAATTTTGAATTTAAAAAAAAACTCAAAAATCCGAGATAGCAGTTTGATAGTTCGGTCTATTGTAAGTAATTTGATTTAAAACAATTTAATTTATCTCAAATATTGTACATTTGACAGCGTTTTCCGCAAACCATTATTTTGCAACAAAAATCGAAGAACATGACGTCACTCTGACGCCATTTCCGATTGACCTATCATAGCGTCATATTTTTTCTTTTGCTAACATGTGTCTAATTGATGTGAGCGAAGGTATTGCTAGTTTGGTGACGATACCGGTGTTCGTTTAGGAGTTATTGCAAAATAACGGGGGGGGGGGGGCAAAAAATAGCCCCCCCCCCCAGTAACTCGCGGGTTAACATGTCAGCTGCCGCCACTGTCTCCTCCGGACTTCCCGCGGGAACGCCGGCCGGCGTCGCAGTCGCCGTGGCGAATTTCTTGAAGGTCGGCCAGAACCCGCGGCGGTCTCCCGAGGTCATATCGCCACAGAGGAACTGGCGCCGGGCGGCGATGAGGCGACTCTTCACCTGGTTGCGGAGACGCACAAAGTCCACTCTCGCCTCCGGGATGCGTAAGCAGAGCCAGGTGTCTCGCGCGTTGTCCCGCTCGGACAGGAGAGCTTGCAGAGCTGGATCGTCGGCGATCCAGGGGCAGTGCGGTCTGGCAAAGCGTACACGCTTGGGCGGGCAGTGGCGGTCCATGACAGTGTTCCACACGCTCATGAAGTTGTTGACGCATTGGTCAACGTCCGTTGCGCCATCTATGCCGTCCCAGTCGGACTGCAGCAGATCAAGACAGATGGCGTTCCAGTCTGCTCGCCTCCAGCTGCGGATGGTTCGCCACTGTACCGGCCTGCGCACTCTGCCGAGCTGCGCCGATACCATGATCGGCTGGTGGTCGCTGATGATGTTCGGGAGGATGGTGACCTCCGGCGCTGGCTCCGTCTGGTTTGTGATAATGTGGTCTAATGCTGATGGAGTCGGTTCGAGATGAGTGGGGCCGTCAATCAGCTGGATCATGTTCAGCTCCCTGATGACTTGTAAGTAGCGGCGCGTGTCCGGTGAGTTGGAGTCAAGCACGTTGAAGTTTAGGTCGCCGAGGGCGAAGACGGGTGTGTCGGCACCGGCCGCCTCTTGGAGCTGGTCCTCCAGGTGCTCCAGGCTGGCTGCCACCGGACTGTCGGGTGGTCGGTAAATTACTCCTACTGTAGTCGGCCGGCCGCCGCGCCAGGTGACCGACGCCCACAACGTCTCCAGTGGTCCTTCACCCGGCATGGAGAGCTGCTTCACCTGTATCTCCTCCCGGTGCAGGATCGCGACGCCGCCTCCTCGCCGTCCTTCTCGGTCCCGTCGCAGGATGCAGTAGCCGGGAAAGGACAGAAACTTGTCGAGGACCTGCGATTTCAGCCAGGTTTCCGATAAACATAGCAGGTCTAGTTGATGGTTGTCTAGCAGGATCATGATGTCGTCTAGTTTGCATGCCAGTGAGCGGGTGTTGAGGTGACCGATCCTGAGCAGGTTGCGCGCGGCCGCGGCCGTGGCTGCCCGCCGCACACCGGGCGCGCCGCCGTCCATCAGACGGCGGGTCCGGCGCTCCGTCAGCCGTGCGGACCGGGCCAGGCATCGCGCCACGTCAGGCCGGGCTGGGGCTTGTGCAGCCGCCGGAGCCAGCCACCGGCTCGTCACCAGTGTCGGGATGGATAGTGGTGGTCGTGATGGGTGACTCTCTACACGGCGGGAGCTCCCGCTCCCAGAGCCTCCCTGGCAGCCGTCGGCTGTCAGGTCCGGTCTGTTCCGGGTTTGGGCCGGTGAACTATCCCCTGTGCCAGGGGCGGGTCCAGGGCCCGCCAGAGGGATTCAAGCTCGGTCATAGTCCTGGCGACGCCGATGTTCCGCGTTTCTTGCCTGGTGTCGACGCGCTTGGACTATCCGAACGGCTCTTCTCCCCCGGCAGTGTCGCCTTACTCCGCCTCTGTCCGCCCCTTGGGCGGCGGACGGCTGATGGATGACCATGGGGGCTGAGTCCGGCGGGGACCCCGCTCGGTCTGGCAGAGCGTCGGCGACGACGGTGGAGCGTGGAGCGGTAGAAGTCGAGGCGGCAAGGTGATAGGTGAGTAGGTCTCTTCGGAAACCGGTAGAATGCCGAACAGTCCAGCGTGGGTCATGGCTATGGCTATTGAAAATAATGGACGAGTAGAAATAACTATGATCACTACGAAAGGAGGCACGACAAATCACTTACAACGGTCCGAAAACACCACTATACCTAAGATGAGACCAAACCTGAGTTGCCCGAAACTTATTTTTTGATCTGGAAGGTCACCCGTTGACCTGCAACCTAAAAATCGCATACTGTTAGATTCCTCTCATGACAGGCAACTTGCTGGTTCTTACCGCATTGCTCTAAATTGCTTGGTTTGAAAGTTTTAACAGGGGGGAGGGCTGTCAACCCCCCCCCCCCGTATAGGGCGTAGGTGATAAAAAGCTCGCGTAGGGCGAGGGTTAAAGGGAATGTTTCACCTTTTTATTGGTTTTAAACTGAGATAACCATTATCGTTGGCCGTTATTGAAATGTTGAAAATACTAAGGTCATTTTCCCAAAAACTTACTCGTTTTTAAACTATTCAATTTATAGTTTGCAAATTCGGGTCTAGGCTAGTGCCACCGCTGATTGGCTGACAGCCGACTTTTCAGCCAATCAGCGGCGGTCTATAGCTCAATAATGACGTCATCATCCCAACTTTAAAATACTTAGTTTGTATAAAGTTAAGTGACTATGGAGATAAAATCATCACCATCATTTTCAGTAGCACTTGCTTAATATTTTCGACTACAACCAGCGTATATTTCACAACTTTCAGGAAGGTGAAACATTGGATCGCGGTTGCAGCGGGGGGGGGGGGCAGCCCCCCCACGTTTTAGAGTGTGGGGGGGGGGGGCTGCTGCCCCCCCCGGTGGCGACGCCCCTCCTTACCTAAATGCCAATCTGATATCAAAGGATAGGATAAAATCAAAAGATAAAAGATGGACGCCGATGACGCCTAGTTTCTGGATTCCGACTCGCCAGGAAACCTCCCAGAATTGAAACGGCGCGTTGAGGAAAATTTGTCGATTGCATTGCTTTGGTTCACCAAAAACAGATTGAAGGTAAACCCTACGAAAACTGACCTACTTGTTCTAAAATCCCCACGCCAAAACATGGACTTATAACTTTACGATGCAATTCGGAAATTCTTAAATAATTCCAGTACAATCGGTGAAGATTCTGTGTGTCAATGTAGCGAGATACATTTTAAATTGTCCAAAAGAAACAGAGGGAAAAAGAAGAAAGTATAGAGATAAGCAGAAGAATAGAAACATTCTAAAAGCAAAAGCTATGTGTAATTTTAAAATTGAACATGGAAGGAACGGCGGCCGTGTGCACACCAAACACTTCAACAGTGGAGACGCCGGCTGAAGCCCCCCACGCAGGCAACAAATACCATCGTTCCGACCTGTGTACCGCCAGGGTGTCGCTATTAAGGCACCAGGCCCATTAAAGGACACCATAACAGCAGCTGCGCGGCGCCATTAAGCGTGAGCGCCGGCCAGCGGCCCGGGTCACGTACGGCGCTCGGCAGAAGCCTCTGCGCAGGATCCTGACCCAGATCACGGCAGCAAGCTCCGCCTCTGGGCCGCTGTAGACAGCAGTTCCGGCCGCCGCAGGCATCCACAGGCCGTTGCAGCCGGGTGAAAAGGACCAATGACAGGACAGCAAAAGGGAATCGAAAATTAAAACCGAGTGGAGAAAAAATCACGGCAGCAAGGCGCCAATCTGGCAACTGACCTGATTTTTCAAGCAAAAAGTTGATTAAAGGGCCTGCAAGAGGGGTGAAGGGTCGGAAGATCGAACAGCAGAGCAGCAAGGACGGGACCGATCTTCAAATTGCCGATAGTGCGCCCAGGCCTCCAAACAGTCCAAGTAAGTTTCAGAGGAACAGAGTTCGGCAGTGAGCAGGGACGGAAGCAGGCTGGGGCCGCGGCTCCTCGCCGCGAGCCTCAGTCTCAGAGGAGACAAGATGGGGCAGTGAGTAGGGATGGAAGCAGGCTGGGGCCGCGGCTCCTCGCCGCGAGCCTTAGTCTCAGAGAAGCCGCGTCAAGGACCATCACAAGTCAGCCTTCAAGATTTGCTGTTGCTTAGTTCTATAAATTTCATACTGGAGAAAGTAGCCGCATTTCACATCAAGTAAGGTCGGAAAGTCTGTACAATCCTTATACCCTCCTTATAATCCATGGTCAGTTAATTTGTTGTGCATCTGAACACCATACAAATTTAATTTGCACAGTGTTTCGGCCGTTTTTTTTCTTCTTCTTCGTCGTTTTGTTCTTCTCTCATTGAACTCCCCTGCTATTTGGGCATTTGTTTGGTCATGTAGTCACGATATTCTTAATTATGCCTACGCGAGTATGTGTATGGTTGAAAAATTATCATATATTGATTGCCTGACTAGTTATAACTTCTAACGTAAATCAAAACTCTGATATGGTTTGGACGTTTATGTTTGCGTCTTTTATAACTCTCGTGCTTTAAATGCAACCGATTATGGAGCTTGTGCCAATGCTGGTGGTGGTCGCCGATGGGATTTATTTGACTGGTTGACTGTTCGAACTGATGTGACTGATGTGACTGGCTTAATTTTGTTGACTCTATTCGAACTGCTGCCTATAAGACGAATGATATTGTATTCACGAGACAATTAACTTGAACTATCGGTGCACAATTTTCTGTAAATATAGCCTTGTGTGAATTACCTAGTACTCTAATTCGGAATGTGACTGAAAGATGGATTGAGGAAGGAATATCAATGAGATGGAGCGCTAGCTTGAGGGGAAGTCACGTAATATAATTAATAATGTTAACGTAAAAATATATATGTAGGGACAAGCGATGATGTGACTTCAATGCTTCCAAGGCAGGGTAATGCAATTTTTGCGGCTAGATGTGATGAAATACTCAATTCAAGGTTCCGAGGTTTAATGTTTATTTTGGTGAACAATGTTTACTGATATATTGAAGGCCAACTGTTTCTGGTAAAACCCGAGTGATGTGATAATTATGTGAAATACCCGTACTGAAAATTTTCAGGAATGGCTAACCCGATTGCCAGCAAACAGGGTGACCGATATTTTTTCTTAACCTTGCCATTCAATTATCCGGTTCGGTTGATTATTTGGTCTGATTGGTGACATTTTCAAATCCGGTCAAATTAACTTCACTGTGGTTAATTTGCAATTTAATCTGTAAGCCTTTTTACGCAATCTTTGATGTCAGGATCGGTTGATGACAGGGTCATCATTTCAACGTTTCGGCATATACAAACAGATCATTTAGGGATTGTGTCGTGAGGATTTTGATAAACAG